>JANSTS010006206.1:0-82749 GCA_026546915.1 Sylvicola fuscatus | reverse complement strand
TGGTTTAGAAGTTACAGTGTAATGATCGTAGAATGGCCGTTTCGCCCCACTGTGCGCGAGGGTGATTTTACTCTTCAGTGGCTGTTCTTTATTTTTCAATAGGCAGTTTTTGTTTCGTTTTCGGTTGTTATTCGAAAACACAAGCACCAACATGAATATGTTGCCGTTTTTGTAGTTATTTATGTACATATGTACCAACCAAATCAGTTTTTTTTTTTTCAAAAAAAAAAAACGATACTGTGCGACCAAAAATGTATGTGAGTACGTATGTACGTAAAGTACGTTAAGTTAAAGTCAAAAAAACAATATTTTTTCACATCTGTCAATTATCGTCTTTCTATAAATTATAACTCACGAACGGAAGGCATTTATTAAAACCAAATTTGAAAATATGTTTTTTGTTGTGTTTCCTTAAGGCAAAAAAAAATGACTTTTTTCAAGGTCACACTCAAGGTCCGCAAATGGTTGACGCCAAAAAAAATTACACTTACCAAATACGCATAAGTTGTCTGTATTTAGAACCGTTAACTTTTCAGTAATTATATTTTCTACATAATTGTATAGGCCTTAATGAGGCCAACAACTTTGCTGAACAAGTCAAGGTCAAACAAAGTTTACTGTTTTAAAATAAATTGATATAATGAGGTTTTGCACTGCAATCTATAAAACGGTTTACTTTTTTAAAATAGAGTTTTTTCTGCTACGTGTAAAATACGTATACTTATAACTGTTGCGCCGGCTCTCCCTGCCGCATGTTATTTGGTGTTTCGCAGAGCAAGACGGAAAATGCATTATGACAAATGATGTTCCAGCGCGTAACGTTAGTATTTTATTAGCGGCGAAGTTATACACCTTCGCAGTCTGTCTCACGCCCTACCTCCCCTTAAAAGATAACAACAATTGGTTTTTGTTTTTAAATATTAATTGAATGAAAATAGGGAAGGAATATTATTATGCTGCCCATGGGGCATTGAAAACATTCAAGGCACTGCAATTTTAGTAAATTTGTTATTATTTCAGAGCCCATTTAACAGCTCAGACGAATGGACTAAAGCTCAATCGCACTTCATTCCATGGCAACATGCTGTCCTCGGACCATCGCTGACAAACCATCGTGCCAGTAAGAGTACGACAAGTCATTCGGCTAGCAACGGCAGCAACGACAGCGAAATTGATCCGAGCGAGGTCGTCAGCTGTGTCAACGGTGATGGTAGCGGTTCCGTTGATGCCAGCATCTGTGAATTCACCACCGAAACGGCAATCTCAGCAGCTGTAGACAGTCGTGGTGACGACAAAAATTGCTATGTAAGTTTTTTTTTTATTCTTAACTTAAAATTTTAGAATTTGATGTAAAAAAAATGTTTAGCAAGTAAATATTTTTTACATTTTCTTCCGTCGTTTGCAAAAAAGTTAGTGCTCATCATTTTACAATAGGTTTTCGCTTGTTACACTTAACCGACAGTTGAATGAAATTTAAAAAAAATCAGCAACATATTTACTGCTAAATCAAATAGATTTACTCGGGCAAGATAAGCCATTTAAGATTTCTTGCAGAATTATTCTGATAACCAATTGAGCAAAAAATAGTAATTCTGAAAATTGCCCGCTCCTTTAAGAAAAAGTTAGACTGTCGTAGTTACTATTGTTAAAAAGAACAAAAAAAATTTATCAAATGATTAACTTAGTATGGAGGAAGGAGGTTCAGCTAGCGAAAAAATTCCACTAGTTAACACAAAAAAATATTTCAAATGTTTAAATGGTTAGTTTCGTTACACCTATCAGGGTAATTTTGAATTTAATGCACAATTGAGACGGTGACAAACATCTTCTGAAAGTTTACTGCATTATGAAAACTATTGACCAATTATATTTTATAATAGAATAATAGAAAAAATAAATATGCGACAAAAAATTGCAAAGCGCATTTATAGAATTTAATGTAATAATTTTGATTTATTTCAACAAATTTTGCAATTATGATTCTCAGTACTTAAAGATGCAACTCAAAACGAGATAAAAAGCGTAAACATGAATGTAATTCACGCGGAAAACGAATAACTATTCTGCTATCGATTAGCGTCATCCATTTAAAAATAAATTGCAGGCTTATTCTGCTGCTCTATCATCACAAAATATTGATTGCATAAAATCAGATTATTTATTAATCTGCGAAGATACACACATTCCGAAATTGAAAATATTTTCAGACCAAGCCAGTGTAAACATTTCAGTTTCTACACTGTTTATACTGAAAATGATGATTTAATGAAAATTGGCCCAATTCATTATCTATTTATCTTGGTTATTGTTTAATGTTCATTGTGCGGCTCCTTGTAAGCTACTGGCTCTACACAAAGTAACAATCAATGAAAGTAGCAAACGAAAGTTTAACTTTACCTAAGTACCAACTCCTGCCCAAGGCCGTTAACTCCTAAAATTGTCAATAATTAACACACCAAAATTGTGAATACAAAAAAAGAACGACATCCCCGTATATTTGGATTAGTTCCTTTTATCAATTTGCCAAAGATTGAACTAGCTGCCAAAAGCGCTTGTTGGTGGCTGGTGCGTGATTAATATATACAACAAATTATTATTTATACGATGGGAAATATGAAAATTTCCGTTGTGAAAATACGGCGCTGGCCATAATTACAAATGTTTGTATTTATTTTGCAGCGCGCCAATCGGCTTCCGTTTATCCATCCGCGTTATCTGCTTAGCGCGACCGCGTCCACCAAAACGCCGATACGTACTTCTGTTTATCTCTATAGACACATTCAATTCCTGTATACATTTATAAATTAATATTTATAACCCACGGCTAGCTGCTTGCATCTATAATCTACACAAATTTAATGTCCGTTAAAAATAGTCTCCGTACATTTGGAAACAATTGAATGGCATCGCCAAGAGGCAATCTTCCAGGCTCTGTGTCGACATTTCGGCCAATTAATTTGGCTCGTGCAGCCAACGGCCGCGGCCACATTAGCGCTTGAATTGCGCGAATGTGGCCGGGTGGCCGCGTGTATTAGATCATTTGTCTATCTTCACCCTCCCTGTCAATAGTGACGCAATTGTAAGTGCTGTTTGTTGTTCCAAAATATTTTGTTTATTTTTCATTTGTTTCTTAACTTGAGCCTCATTTTGAAAGTAAACTGAGCGGCTCGTGAAGGCAAAATGCGCGAAGAGCGCGCACCGAATACAATTTATGAGGAAAACCAAAGTGAAACGGAAATCATTTTATAGCATTTTCGAAGAATCTGGCTTGTGGTAGTAATTAGTATATGCATTTGTCTTTCTCGTGGCGGTTTGTATAAGTCTAAGATGAAGAATATTTTGTTAGCATCCTGCTTTTTAATTACTAATTAATTTATAAACGAGGTCATTAAAATCATCTATATTTTTACTCAATAATGTCCCATTATTTTATCGTACTTAACCATGACGAAAATCATATTTGTAACCAAAGGTTGGTTCATGGTTGACATTTTGAACGAAAAAAAAAACAATATTTTAGGGCAGTTTTTTTCACGTTTCAATTTAATTTTTCTACACAAACTTGTCATTTTACTTATCAATAAAGGAAAAGACAAGCAATATTTACTAGATGTTTGCACGTTTG
Organism: Sylvicola fuscatus; assembly: GCA_026546915.1. Lineage (NCBI taxonomy): Eukaryota > Metazoa > Arthropoda > Insecta > Diptera > Anisopodidae > Sylvicola > Sylvicola fuscatus. Next base: position 79,124 of record JANSTS010006206.1, on the reverse strand, counting down.
TTTAACTTTTCTTTTAATAATGATTTGTGACGTATTCTATTGTATAGCGGCAGGGAGAGGTGACCCGTATTTTCAAATAAAACTTTTAAGTATTTGTCAAAGATTTTCATTGTTAACTTAAGGTATATCGATTCGTCAATCTGTCACTTACAACTCGCAATCAATTTTAAATGTTTGTGTAAAACAAATAGTTTTCAAAAAACTTGTTTTAGAATGAAACATCTATTGCAAAAATTTACAGATATTCTAAATCTCAAGAATATTGTCAAAGAAATTGTTTGTAAGTAGACACCTCGTTATGCGCAGGCTCTCTCTGATACTTGCTCTATTTAATCTATGAAAGGTCATCTCTGAAAATCTTATTTTTATGATTTTAAAATATTTTCACAAACAGACGAAAACATATTTTGGATTTTTAAGGACGAATATAAATTTTTTAAAGTACAAAGAAAGCACAATCGGAATAAACAGTTTTCCATCTCCGAAATTCATTGTGATCAGCGTGAGTCACTTCCCAAAAAGAGTTTTTTTTTCTTGTAGACTTTTCTTTTTGCACTTATTCACAATAGCTTTTATATATGGTCATTGTTTACCACTTAGATATCATTTGCAGGACAAATACTAGCTTTTAGTCGTTCAATTATTTTGATTTGTGAGCCTTTGATAGCAGTCTGAATACGCCGTAGAATCTTAGCCAACAAACAATTTGCATTTCCATAAAAATCCACAACCAATACCAGCACAGCGTCTACAGAAATATAATGACTTTTGTTTACCAAATAATATTTTTTAGGATAAGTTTGAAGCTTATTTAAATATCCACACTCTCGCACACACGATGGTCGTGTCTAATATTTCAGTGAATTTGTTTATTTTTATCTTTTGCGGTATTTGATAAACAAACATAGGACCAGCTCACGAAAAGCAACATGTTACCTTTGGGGCTACAGCAAATAGAATTACGTCATGAGAATAAAACACTAAAGAGTTAATTCTGATCCGGTTGTTGCTGAACAAACAGCGTTCGGTGTACTCGTACGAGTACATCCGAGGTGTGTGTGTGTAGTGGGGGGGGGGGGGGTCTAGAGCCTCCATGCATGCATGCGGCGCGGTGCGACGCGACGCGACGCGCGGGCAAGTGTAAACGTCAACAACATTATGTAGGTACTGTTTGTACTTTATACGTACGTTTATAAATAAAAACAAATAGAATTTATTTATAAATAAATATAACACACAACTGGCAAGGCACGGCAAGGCGCTCATCTCCCAAGAAACTGAAACGGAAATCTTGTGTGTACGCGAACGCCTTTGTCTTTCACTCGCCGTGCATGTAGAGAGTGTAGACGCTAGTCGCTAGTCGCTAGTCGCTACATGCTTTAGTACCGAGCATACTCGGTATTTGCAGTACGTAAACTGTAAACATTCATATCCGTCGTTTCGTATAAACAAAATGTTGTTTTTTCTTACCAAAAACAAAGAACGTTAGATAACATTTAAATAAATATCAGGTACGAAATATTCAAATGCATGCGTTCGCCTGTAAGACTCAGCAATACAGCATCACTATTTATTAGCTACTTATTATTAAGTCAGTCCGGTCCTCATAAATACGTACGATGAATTTCTTAAAGAATTTGTAAAGATGTCGTTCCGCATCGATTCGAAATTTCTAAACTTGTTTTGGTTTGTACCAAAATTTTTTAGGATAGATTTCGATTTGTTGACATTAAGAAAAGCTTATTTGCAGTTCTAAAATTTTCAAACACCGAATCTGAATAATCCAATTTTGAAGAAATTTCGTTGAATTGGTAATTGACCATCTTCTTCAATCTGTGGAGTGCAGACTGCAGAGTAACATGAGATAATTATCATTTAGTAGCAACATCTTAGATCTTGATTAACCTAAAATGGTTAAATATGTCGTAAAATTGTTCACGATTAACGACAGATTAGCAGATTCATTCGTTTAAATTTTCATTTTTTAATTGTTAAGTTTGTTACAAGACATGCGTCTTGAAGAATTTAAAATTACGGTTATAATCTTAAAATCGTTATCGTTTGGAAATTAAAGAAAGTCAAAATTCTTGAAAAAATTGTGCAAAAAAATTTCGCTAAAACAATTTACAAACATTAATTCTTTGTTTTTTTGTTGTGGATTTAAGTTGTGGCTCATAAAAACCCAATTTTATCGTATACGAAATGGCTACATTTGCTTTCTAATTTATGCCAATGGTATTTAAGTCTTCAAGCTTATAAGTACGGTCATCGTCGCCAGATTAGAGCATGCAGCTGATAATGACTGTGGTGACTGGTGACTGGTGACTGGTGTAGTGCAGGCAAGACTGTGCTTACAAGAATCAGATGGTTTTGCTTTTCGAATAGAATAAAAAGTTTGTTTCGACAATGGTATGTGACACAGCATATAGTTGTAGGCGTGGCTCTCTCTCCGTCTCCCCGAAAGCATTTTCTCTGGAAAATGTTCTCGTCGTTCTCGCCGCTGCTGTTTATATGCTGCTACGCTGCGGGAAAGCTTTTATATTTGTAGCGGTTTCTCTTTATGTGTATATATGTTATGAATACCTGGTTGGTGTAAAAAAGCGTCACGACGCATAACTCCGCCCACTGTTGTGCTGTTATGTTGTTATTTTGTTGTGTCTCAAGCCCCAGTCATAAGCACAACAACTCACCCTGAGTAAGCGGATCGCTGAACACTGAATAGACAATGAGTTTGACACTGGTTTTCCTTTTCATTTTACACACAATTGATGAAAATATTTTTTAAACATGTTTTCTATTAGTTTTTATGGTATATTTTTTATAAACAATTTATTTTATGTTAAAAAACAATAGTTCGTTAAATGTAAAAGCGAATCTAATAAAAAGGGTTTTGTGCGAAAGCTTTCAAATAAATTTGCTTGCTCGACAGACTGATATCATCTTATTGATATTTTCTTAAAATTTTCTTACCAGCTGAATAACTGTAAATAAATACTCAACTATTATGAACTCTGATAATAGAATATTATCCATTGAATAGAATGTGCTGAGATATATAATTTAACTAAAATATATTTAGCATATAAACAATATGAAGGAAAAGTGCAAAAATTTCTGATTCGCTCTTGACGCCAGCCATTCACGAAGTTGCAAATACAACATACTCGAATAGCATCAATCTTGCCGTTTTATGTATAGCCATTCTCTGGCATTGTACGACGCTGTTTGGTGCTTTCATTCCGCTATTTACTTGTTTATGTTTATCTGAAGCGCTTATATCAAACAAAGTACATATTTATACATATAAATACGTAGTGCACATCGCATGTACTTACTTAGCTCATCCCTTGTAGCTTGTATAATGTACAGTGTACATTCTCTCTCCAAGTAAGCTTTTATGTATGTACACAGATCCTTTCTGCGTCATCTCTATGTTGGCCTTAATGTTTTATATAGAGGACTGACAGTTGAGAGATATATGAAATTCGAGTACAATTATCTGAAATTAAATTAAATCTTAACAATAAATCAATTAAGTATTTAAAACTTATGCCATTTATATTTTATTTCGTTTAAAACATTTTTTTTTCGTCATACACCATAAGAGGTAATAAAAAATATGATTTCTAAAAAGCACAAAATTAGATACGATTCGGTTGTTCTTTCGAAAATAGTGACGACTTGCCATATTAGGGTCTTAGATATAAGCAAAATCCTTTTGGGTTTTGTTTCAGAATTTCATTTTTTATAAAGGATTCTTACAATCAAAACAAAGCTTAGTGACGTCGTTTTAAGAAAAATGCGAGACTTGAAAACAAATCTCGAGGATAAGGACAACTGCGATTAATTAAAAACCACAAGAATTGAATGCCTTGTTCTTTATGTTTTTTTCGAAAAGCTTTACTTCTTCTATAAAAGGACTTTTAAAATATTACTTGCTTTCATTCCTTTAATTATTTGCCATTAAATTTACCGATTCTCTTTGAGTCTATTAGAGGTTACATAATTTCGCTTACATTTTGAGTTATTTGACATTCTCATTATTGGCTTACTTTTATTAGACTTTGAGCAATAATTTTGCTGAATCCACCAAAAATCCACTTGACGCGACTTGACGACCTGACCAAAAAACGTCCGATCTTAATTTAATTCACGAAATGTTTTGTAAGGACTGATATCATATATTAACTGTTTTTGTTTGCTTAATTATTTGTATACATATTTATTAAAGATTTCCAATTTATAAAAAAATGGTCTGGTAACTGAACTGTAAAGAAACCAATAAGGGTAAGTTTTTCTGAGTTCCTTCAAACATAGTTCGTCTAAATCTTTGAACAAGCTTTAATTATCGGCTGTTCAACTAGAAGACTTTACAGTATAATTATCTGTTTTTAATAATTAAATGGAATTTTCTTGATTATCTTAATGCTAGTTTATGTAAAAAATGGTAATTGTAGTTTTTGAGATCAAGTTATCAAAATTGATTAATTGCCCACTTTGATATTACAAGACCAGTACCGCTTTAACTGAAAAAAATACGCAAATTACTCATTTAATGTTCACTTAATACATTAATTCTACACGTACGTATATTTAATTAAATATCGGTAGGAAACGGTAGCAAGTTAGAAGTATTAATAAATCAGCCAGCCAGAATGTGCCGCCTTTGGAGCTTCAATTGTACACAGGCGGTGCGATACATAAGGCGGAATGGAGGAAAATTGTACAATGGAAAAGCTAAACAATTTATGTTTGGTCGCCAGCTTTCTCAATATTCCCAAAGCATTTCAATGTACTACGTGGCTCGTGGATACACATGTGCTTATGTTATGTGAATACACATAATATTATGTGCTTATGTACTACACAAGTATTTTGCGGTACAAGCCAATCACAATTTGCCTTTCGGTGCATGAGCGTTGCGGTGGGGTGGTGAATGGATTCGGGCGGTGGTGTTGGTGTGGCGGCATGGCACAACAAATCTTCCCACTGATAAACATTTATCGAGACAATGTATACATATACTTTTATTTCTTATCAACAACAAATCACAAGATGAGTCCTAATTGCACTGAGCGTCTGCGGCAGAAAATCGCGTCTGCTTCAGACCGATTTAGCTTCTTTAAATTGGCTTTCTCCATATGTCAATGGCCATTTCTATGTTTCCTATGCGGGAAAAATAACAAACAATTATTTTTGTTTAATGGCGGACACCGAAACTTATGGTATTTACTTGGCTTTGCTCATTTTTGTTTATTAATGTTGGGAGTCCTAGCAATCGAGTACCCTCTCTAATAGCTTATCACAGAGAAATAAAAAAAATACATATTTCGGTAAAACTCTTAATTCATATTACTCGTCAACTTCTTAACAAACTTATAGTTTTTTTAAAATAATTTTTGCCATTTTAAAAATTGCAAATAATATTTTGGTTTAGCAACACTGGTGATTATTATGGTGCACAAAGTTTATTTGCATTTTTATTTATTTGTGATGCTTAGACAATACAACAACAAACTTTTAACATTTAATAACCTTAAAAGTTTTTATCATTTTTGATGAATTCATATAATAAATAGATATCTCCAAACTTTCATGTTTAAAAAAATATTGTACTTTACTACTAATTAAGGTAATAACACTAAATTTTTTGGTTGCCTAAAATTTAATTATTTAATTAATACGTACATATGTATAATATTTACGCAATTTCTGAAGCTGTTTTTAACAAAAATTATTTTTCTTTTATTAAAGAACTACATGAAATACATGTATGGTATATAAATTGATTTACATGCATGTAGATAATCGTACGTAATAATAAATAAATAAAAAATCCTTGCACTTGAAACTAAATGAAATTTATTGTGTCATTTGTTTTAAGTATAAATACAATAGTTCTGAAATCTAAGATCCCTAAAAATCCTTCCCCACAAATAGGGAATGCTTTGAATAACGCAATAAAATATTACACACCGTTTCATATTATATTCGTATGTATGTCTCGACTTCTTGTCACATGAACATACAAATAGAAGAAGCATTGGCAAACAGACTTCTAATTCACTCCTTGCGAATCCTGTTCATAGAAACGAAAGGACAATGTTCAATGTTAAGATGCATACCCATCGACCATAATACAGTCGCAGATGCCGCTTGTTCATCGAGCCGAAGACGCTTAGTGTCAGAACAAAGCGCACACACTTCGCCGTGACACCCTTCCAGGATCACAGCATTAAAAAAGGGATTCCAAATATATTGATATTTTCATTTACAAAATCAAGAGCTGAAAAAATATCGAAAAGTGGGGATGCCTCCCTCCAACCCTCCTCAACTGGTGAAATGTCACCCTCGTACGTACGTGTATCGATGTACGAGATACACTTTGGCGGCAAGGGGTGGTCCATCGAAAGATGGAAATGTTATTACACGAAAGATGTCGCAGAATACAAGTGGCTATGCAAATATTGTGTGTGAAAGGTGAACAAGAATACAGAAACAGAAATAGAAAACAGCAAACAGACGCGATGCATATAGGAGGAAAAAGGAGACACCAAGATGGCAACGTAAAAACCGAAAATGAATAAAGTTGCACGGTATACATATTAAAATTTGGTCACACTTTGATTCTTCGTTTGTTTCACGGGGCGTGCAATGAATAATATATCGCACGTCAAACGGCTGAAGCGAGACTCCTTTCTGCACCCTATGCCACTTACCCAACCATCCAGCCCAACCACCCCAACCACCATCCTGAGGCTGTTTATAAGCAAGTCTAGTGTGATGGCAAACTTTACAGAGCCTTCGGAAAAAAATGAAATAACAGCGACAAACTTGACAATTCGACCGTCTTTTGTGCAGCCTTCGGAAAAAATGTGTATCCAAATATTGTCAAGGGATGGCCGACCAACACGAAACAAGGCGCACGCCACGGAATAGGAATATGACAAACCAAATCAATGGAAATTGTGGCATTGAGACTCCTTCCAAGGGTTTACCGCATCCATAGGCGAAATAAAACACAATCGAGTTACTGACAATAATTAAGTTAAGAAGGTGGCTATTTTTGTGCTCGCGGATTGCGACGCGATCCGCGTCGGTGTAGATTTAAAAATACAAATGCAAAACACGAGGGTTACTTTAATTGAATTAATGTTAATTCCATTGATTTTTATTTATGGATAAGACCGCCACATTGCGGATCGTCAGAGAAAAAGTGTGTGAGCGGAGGAGGGTGGGGGTGGATTATTATAAAGTCTGCTAAAGCCAAGGAATAAACCGAGGCCTATTACATAAACCGGCCGATATAAAATCCCTATATCGCAAAAACATATATCGTCAACCCTTTCCGCCAAGGGTGAGAGGCAATATTCCTTAGTTTACCTTTTATGAGTGATTTCTACCCCTAACCCGCACACACTCGGGCTCACGTACATTTGAATTCTCTTCTCCTTGACATGCATGATCTCCACTCGTTCGATTTATTTATCACTTGGCATTCAAATCTCTTCAGCCCTATACGAGTTTAGTATGTCAGTACACCCAGCCATCCACCGGCTGGGGTATGTGCATTTTCAGGCTACACTACCCGCATATGCGGATTAAGACGACGCGACGATGGGAGAAGGGCACATTTCTATATTGGGCGGTGGTGGAGGCGAATCGAACACTTTCGGGTTTTTTTCCAAACAAATTGGAAGTTCGATGAGGTGAATTTTTATTTTCTCCCGTCAACAGTGTTGCTTATCGTGGAAGAGTAATTTTGTGTGAGGACTGAGGAGAGGTGTGCTGGGGAACACAAATGCCATAGAGGCTAGAGCAGAATCAAAGTATCGGTGGAGGGGCGAGGTGTAAAGTAAAAACGCAAAACACAAATCAACCCAACTCAAATGATAAGCTTAAAGAAGTACAAATTGAGGGTCGGTTATTGGGATGAAATGAAAAATAATAATAAAATAGAGAAATACCTCTGCCAATTCACCCGCTGCTGATTTGAGGCGTCGCGTCGTTTCGTTTCACATTTTTCTATTCCACTTTCGCCTTTTTATTAATATTATTCGGATTGTCATCGCGCTTCGTGCTAATAAATTTATCCCAATCAGGCAAAACATTCTCCAATATTAATCCGGAATCCGGATAAATTTTCTTCATTTTCTCATCGAGTGGTTGTTAAAATTTCAAGCTGTTCTAGTTAGTACTTTTATTCAATGTCAAATAGTAGTTTTTTTTTTTGTTAATAACATAGACAAAGATTAAGTTATCGCCAAACAAAAATTTTCCACGTAGATTCTTTGCAAATCGCAGCCAATTGTAACCATCCCCTAACCCATACCCTACAGCGTCTGCTGTAGCCCACAAACAAAAAACACAAACAAAAACAAATAGCAATCAGACAGCATTCCTGTCAATTTGGGTCCGGACGGTGGGGGGGTCCACAACCGTTTTCTACAAATATTACTAAATGAAAGAAACTAATTCTCACTTCTTTTCTTCTCTTTTTGCCTGTGCTTCCCCTTCCGCCTTTGACACAACACGCTTTCACTTGCCGACGCTGCGCCTCGCCATGCCCACCGACGTCACTTCACGCGCCAATGTACACCGTGGACAACGACATCATTGCCGCCGCACCTTCCGCCATTTTACATAAATATCTGCGGCAACTTTTCACCGGCTCGATTCTGACTCGTCTACAATAAACACCGAAAAAAAAATATCGCAAAACACAAAATTCACATACCGGCTGGGACGAATTTATAATTGTCCAGGACGGCGGAACTATGGACCAACAGGAATCAAGTAAAGACGGCGCTATAAATTTGTCAACATCTCAACGTCCGTCAGCTGCCACAACACCATACACATCCCCATCGACATCGTACGAAGCCCTCGCCGATGAGCAAGTAAGTGCGCGCTGTAACAGTATAGTTCAGGAATTTCCGAAGCTCTCGACGAACCAGTTTACCCCAGCATATATATAAATATATATGGCTGGATAACCATCCCTCTATCCCACCTACAACAGCCCATCGACGTAATCATTTCTGGTCAGGCCAAAATTGTTTTAACTCATCGATTTCCTTGGCACAGCACTCTGATAGACTGCTACCGCTGCTCACTATATCCATACATTCATCTGCCAGTTTGTAGTCGATTTCTTTTCCCATTCAAAAATTGAACAAAGTTTGCCGGATGGTGTGTCCATGTTAGAAAAGGGGCGAGACAAATGAGTGGGTGAGTGAGGGATGCCCGACAAATGGAAGGTGAAACAATATACATTAAATTATATCCGATCAGGTTGTCCTGAGTGCGCGAGATGTTGATTGCTGCGGGGTGGGCGTCAGGTGGGTGGAGGGAGGGGTGTTTTTTTTTTTCTCATCTGCAGTTATATGTTGAACTGTCAACATATTTATGCTTCTACGTAGTTTCAATTGAAATCAATTAATTGTCGTAAACTTCGTTGTTTGTTATATATCGGACTTCTGCATTCAAGTGCTAGAGGGTTCGTCTTTTTACTGTTTTGAGGAGTTATTTAATTGAAAAACGAAAATATGCTGAAGAAGAAAATGAAAACAGTCAGCCCATTTCTTTAATGTGAAAATAAAGTATCGACAAGCAGATGGTACTTTTAATTTCTGCTGTTGAATTAATTTTTCTGTCACAATTTCTTGTTCCATTATGCCTGGGACATGATGGCCGAATGGGAAGTGTTCGTCTTGTCTTTAAGATATACAATTTCTGTCTCTCTATATTGTCTTTCTGAAAAACTGAGCCTTTTGTTTGTAGCTAATGCTGTACAAAGAATTAAACACTTTAAATAAACAACCCCTTCAAGTCGCAAAATGTGTCTCGTATTGGGATATTTAAAAAACAAAAATCTACAACTCTGGACTGTGTATATTAAGGTTTTTCTGTGTGCAGGAGAGGAAGGGATAATGGTCGCAATTAGTCTTATTAGGAGAAAAAAATGACCCACAGTGACAGCTGACTAAATCTGAGGGGGAGATTTGCAATCAATCGTAAGTCAGCTGTCACATTTACATATGAAAAACACACGGCTGGCGCCCTACAGCTAAGAGCTTGTTCTGCTTTTTTTTTAATGCGTTTTTGACCTTGGTATATTTTATAAAAAAAATTCTCCTTAATGAGCTGGGTTAAGGCATAAATTCAAAGGTTTATGTTTGTGGAAGGAAAAGCCACATGCATCTTCTTTTTTCCGCAGAAACATCAAATTTCCAATGTTTTTAAAATCGTTAAAAAATCACTTGAGTTCTGCATTACTAAAAAGTCTTAATAAATCCAAAAAAAAGTGTAATTAAGCATTTCCATAAATTACTGGAGCATTTGTGGGCAAATATGAAATTCACTTAACTGAATTTAAAAGTTTCGACGGAAAATCTTTACCTGCTTCTAAAAGGAAACTGCCAATAACTCACCGGTTATGTGGAAAACGTTTTATAGTTGTTCACTTCACTTCCCAATGATTTATCTTAAACTTAGCCTTTAAAAAAAAGGCGACAGCGCCCGCTGGGGGTGGCTAACATTATTCAGCACGCATTCCGTAAATCACCCCAACCGCTCAACCTATTCACAAATAATCGAAAAATATCGTTTGATGAAAAATACTTGATGGTGGTAGACTTGTTAAATGTTTTGCCTTTCTCCATTGTTTCCTTTTTTCCCCACTTCAGCTTAGCCATTTACACGCTTCTGCCATATTATGGTGTGGCTTTGACGTTATTACTGCCGCACCACTCTTATTGTTGTTGTTGTTTTTTTATACACAGTTTACGCGTTTTTTGTTTCTTGCCACCTCATCTCCATGTGTCTCCATTGCATCGCCGTATTATTCGCCCCCCCCCCCACATCATACAATATTTGTCGCTCACCGCCTCTCTCTCTCTCTCTCTATTTGAAATTCACCAGCTAACGGTTGGTATGCGGTTGAGGTGAAGCGTAAAGACGTTTAGGAGAATATAGCATGTGCTTCGGGGCAAATGTTGGCGTGGGTGGGAATGTGTTCAGGTTTTTTTTTCTGCTACCTTCTCAAGTCCCGGCTTAGTTTCGTTTACCAGATAATATAATATTTTGGGGAGTGAGCTGGACCAGCTTTGAAGTCACACAAATCAGATGGCATTGCCGATAAAATCATCTAATGTTAAAAAAAAATGAGAAAACAAAAAAAAAACGAAACGAAAAAAATCATTCCAGTTGAACCCTTTTCTATGGTGATAAAAGTTTATTAAGAAAACGACGAAAGATTACGACAAAAAAGGGGTCGCCGACTAAAGGGCCGACAGAAAATTTGAATCAGTGTCAATCACAGCAGTCAGATACTTGTTCCACTTGCGCCCCCGCTGCGATGTGAGCGCCCGCGTAAAATTGCGCCGTTTAGCCGCGACAATACGAACGCCCGAGTGCGCTTGCTGTGAGCCTTCGTCGTGGTGGGGTTAAACAAATTATCTCTGTCGATTGTTATCGCAGATAATTTGGTTAATAAAAGGCTTGATGTGAAGTGAAGGTTCCGTAATATGCATTAGCGGATATAAAGATAATCACGCGCGGTGCTGTTGCATTTTCAACTCACAGATAATACAGACAAACGTGCATCCTCAAGATCTCTTAATTGCTGAAACGGAAGCTGTAAACTCGTATACAACAACGACAAAACAGCTCCCTACCTCTTCAGCGAATGAGTGTAAATCTGCCTAGGGCATGAATAATAAAATAATGAACCGCATAGTTATAAGATGCGATTTTAAAAAGAACGCTACGAAGTGTGTTATTAACGTCTCTAGGTGGAACGAGAAGCACAGCAGCCTGTGTATTTCTTTGGACTTACTCCGAATCTAAGATTTCACATAAAAGAAAAAATGTGGCTGGCGATTGCTTCTCAAGCCACTTGCCTATTATTGTATATGAAAGCCGCAGTATTGGCTTAAGAACGCTAAAACAAAACAAAAAAATGAAAACTGCCATTGCTTTAATTTTTCATTTGAATACGTTTTGACAGAAGACACCCAAAAATTAAATGTGCGTCTTCAAAATGTAACCGTTCGTCTTGTGGAGCGTGTTTTTAGTCCACCCACACCTCTTTTCCACTCTATTTCTACGATTGCCACCCGCCACCACAGCATATAGCCCCATTTGTATATTTGTTTAAATTCTTTGTCTTTCCTCTATTTGTTCTATACAACACAGCGACTTTGCGGATTCTTTTCTTTTCTTATACAATATAATAATATCTTTCCCTGCATATTTGTTCAAATGCGACAATTCGCTCGGAAAACTCATCGTATTTGGTTGTATAAATCTGCAAACGTCTCATCCCCCGTTCACCCATGCCAAATGTACCTACCCACCCAATGAATATCCAATCTCCAATCCAAGATAATACTGGCGGGGTGTGCGGAGTAAATAAGGGAAGATTTTTCACTCATAGATTTATATTATGAACATTTTAACCAAATTTGGGCGAGAAAAATAAACTGAACCGAAAATAATTAGACGTGAAAAGAGGGGGAAAGCAATAACAACAACAACAACCAAAAAAAAAAAAAAAGAGACGCTGAAGAAAAGAAGAGAATTTAAATCCGTGACTCTATTGTCCTTAAATCCACTTTTAAAGAATATTTCAAACAATAAACGAAAATGTGTGCATAGAAAAGTTTCTTAAATGCATTGAAGATATTATTTAAACGCAGTGCCAGTCACTCTATGGGGTACAACAATGAGTGGACTTGTGCGGAAATTTGAAGAAATTATGAACATTGTACAGTCAATTCATTCTTCTTTTGATTAGAGAAAGACAGAAGTAAATAGTCATTAAATTTGGCAGCCACACCACAAAGACACTAAATGCCTTACATTTGTTGGATTTATGTTCGGCTGTAATGTTCTTTTTTAATCGCACCAATTATGCAGCTAAGTCAATAAAGAAGGCGTCTGTTACGGATCTTAAAGAAGGGTGGACTGTTCAAAGACGCCGCGACCACTTGAACCTTTAAGATGAAATTCCCCAATCGCCTTGATGGAAATATTTGATCAATATTTTGCAAAGTTGTCAACATAGTAGTTGCGAAAAAATGAAGTTACTTTGAATACTCATCCTACCATGAAGTTCGTGTCTGCAAAATGTTAAACAAATAAGGAGAACATGTTTGCTGAAGCTACCAAATACAAATTGCTTATTTCTTGTGAATATCCTAACCAAATCACCGCACCGGTTCACTACGAGTACACAAAATAGATGTACGGACATTCATACGAGCTTGTCCGTGGGTTCGTTTGTACATTTTTGCGAAAAGAGATGGATTATGTTTGCCAAAGAGTGGGCAATTGGAATGGAGTTGGGTAGGGGAACGAATTAAAACTGCAAGAGGAAGAAAAATTAATTTCAGAGCATGGAACCGCACGAGAATATTCAAGCAGATCCGCGTGGCTAGTATAAGACTTATTTTTGTTTAGTCCCAAAGATCGTTAAATGTTTTTTTTTTTAATCTCACTCTCAAACCACATTTTATTTTTGGATATGTCAATAATCCTTCAATGGTCAAAAATAGAGGAACTATTTGCAGTTTTGGTGATATAAATAAAAACCCTTAAACTTTATGGTATGGTAATGTTTTTTATAATTAAGGGACTTAGTAAGGCAATCATTTTTATAAAATGATCCAACGTCATTAACCTAGCTTTTCAAGGTGAAATAATGATTTCTGTTTTTGTATCTCTCAATTTTCTGCTACACGTTAAAAAAATTACAGTTTTAAAATTATTTTTGAGATTTCCTTGGCACATGGCAAATCTAAAAACCGTACGACACGTACATATATAAACTATTGCGCAGGACCTTCCTGCCTGGTTTACTTATCAAATTGTTGGTCTCCTTATGAAGTACACTAAAGTAAAACAATAATAAGAAGATTGAAAACCCAAATATTGTTTATAATCACCATGGAAAAGATTCCATTTTACCTGGCAAAAAATCTTACTTTGGTTTAACCTTGACATGTTCAGTCAAGTTGTTAGTTTTCAGTTTGTTTGTTTAAAGTAATCCTTTATTAAAACAAAGAAACAACTCTTTTTGTCCTTGAAAAACTAACTCATTTTACTATTATTTACTTAATGGAATTGTTTGCCTAGATGAACTCAATAAATATTTAGCTCAATGAGTCAAAGGCTAATCGTACCTATAAACGATATAGAAACGAGCATTAATCTGATTTAAAGTGTCATAAAATTGAGCAAAAGACAATGCATTTAAAGTGTTGATACGATTATTGTGAATGAATGCGTCGAAATAAATCACATTCAAGGTAAAAAAAGCAAAAAAAAAATCACATTCAAACGCTAAACTCTAGCCATATACAATTTGCAGATAAAAAAGTGGCACCTTGCCGTATTAAAAAATCACCTGCGTGTGAGTGTCTGCACGAGACGAAAATTGGCGCGAAGAGAAAAGCGATTTGAATAGACACCCACGACGACAATCAGCGTGACCATATAATGCTTGTAAAGCACCCGATTTAAACGGCCGACCACTGCACGTCTCTATCTGGCGGCCGGAGCTGCCGCCCGCGTCCGCCAGCATCCGTCTTCAGGATGATGTCCCGAAAGAAGCGATCTAACAATGTGCCGAGCATGTGCCGGACACTATGGTGACTCACTCAGATGTGCGTGCGCGTGTGTGTGAAAAAGGGACCGCATCCGTGTATCACTGCGTGGGTATTTCACGGCGGCTACATATGTTGAGCAAAGATATGTACTGATTGTCTGAAGGGAATATTTGCACAATGTGTGAGGGTCGACGAGAGTTGTTAGTGGGAATCGCAAGTAAATTTATAAATGCGCGCGTACGCAGAGTCTTTGGGAAAGACATAGAAAAATATGGATATGGCCGTTCGTTTTTGCTGGTCCTCATTGCGGCGCAAGGATGCTGGCGAGCCAGCAAAAAATGTGTAAACACACACAGTAATTGTGTACGTACCGTTGCGAGTGTATATAAATTTCGAGTTTCGTTGACGTGAGCTGATAGAGATAATAACACTGAATATTATGGTCGTGTGTGCAGGATGTGGTGTGGCTGGGTGGCTGGGTGGCTGGGTGCGATCTTTGCATCGACATCGCATATGCGTACCGACCACGGACCATACGAAGCTCATGACGAAGATAGCTGGCGCGGATGGTGGAGAAAGTACATAGCGAGAAAGGACGACGCAAATTGAATTCACCACATTACACATTCACTTGGACTTGGCTGCCGGTTGTTTAGATTTGAGGTTTGGGTTTGTTTACATTGCCGGAACAAAGAAAAACAGGTTACTATTTATTTTACATGGAAACTGAGTGGCTGCCATCACAGTATGCTATAACGCCCGTCGCGCACAGTCGACCGTTGCAACCTTTCACTTTTCTGATAATAATTCTGTATTTTTACAGATTGTTTACTTTAAAAATCGCCCCTTGTTCAATCCACCCCTTGCGATTTGCAGTTGTCCAAGCTCGCGCGCATCGCACCGCCACATATGATTACCTACAATAATACCTTTCTCAGTCTTATCAAGTATGTGTTTGTAAGAATATCATTTCACCCTCACACTCGACAACTGTGTCAAAAATTCGTTTCATCAAAGTTAAACGGAGCGACGACGAGTTGTCAACATTTTCATTCTAGGGAGGCTAAATAAGCGTTCAAATTTAATGCATACGAAGCGATGCAGGAAGTTGGTAGGAAGGGAGTGGCACCCAAAGCATACCAACACAATTGAATCGAATAAATCCGAAATACCGGCCAGTGAGTCGTGGAATGCAAATCTTAAGCGTTAAGCTCCGTCCCAATTAATTTTTGTGCAGATTTGTCATTACAGTGTTGCCTATGTCTATATGAGTATTCCAGATTTGCCTGTCACTTTTTGTGTTTGTGGATGTGTGAGCGCGTCCGATTGAGGTTCTCTCGTTTATGTGTCCCTTTGGCTGTCCTTCAAGTTCTGCCCCACTCTCCGTTGTTCACACCATAACAACATTTTCGGTTCAATTTGCCAAAATGCCAATTTATCTACATCAGCTTGGGGTGTTTTTACAGTTACTATATAGTCGAGCAATTTAACAATGAAAATCCCGATATTATTTATTTGTTATTGTTTTGCTTTTTGCTGCCTCGCCCGTTCCTCAACTCCGCAAACACTTTCTCTACTATACTGAGTGCACATGGCCGAAGAGTTGTTTCCATTCACATTCGTCGTATAGTCGAAGTAGTCCGTATAGTAAATAGTATTTGCATGGTTTTGGGATAGGGTGGAGCGAAGTTCGGGTGAAACGTCGAAGAAATCACATCGTTCGGCGGATCGGTGAGGTGAGGTGCCTTGTTCGGTATAGTGTTTTGGGGGCAAAATAAGTTAGTTTGTTTTGCGTTGAACGGCGGGGTGTGAGGTTTAATGCCGAATGTTACAATGTAGACAACTTAAATCGTTTTTGTTTTCATTAATTTCACTTTTCCAACTCGCAACAGCAAAAACAAAAGTGGATTTTCTTATGGCGAAAGCATTTTAAATACACAAGCATATTAAAATCAACATCCTATTTCTGTTTACATCCCTCGTTTCGCTCGGCACTCGGCAGCTTTCTACATCAATTTATTTAAATGTGTTTGCGCTCATCTCAATGGATTGTGTGCGTGGATCTCAACATTATCGTGTGCTCATATATATTTCCACCCTTCCTATTTTTATCATCCCCATAATTTTGCCAGTTAAAAATTAAATTTACTTTAGCTAACAATTATCGTTTATATTGCCGCAGAATTGTTTTGTTTTCTTTTAATTTAACTCTTTTTCTTTCATTGACGAAGCAACATTTCGTCAATAAAAACGAAAGGAAAGGAAGGACAATGGATCCATTTTTCAATGAAAAATTTGTTCAAACTAAACAAAAATGTATTTAAAAAAAATTTTCGTACACATACACTCAAAATAAATAATTCCAATTATATTTTTAGACAGTTCTATTAAAAACTATAATAACTGTGAAATGGAAGGACGATAAGCGGTTTTAGATTTATTTAAAATAAAGACAATTTAGCAAAAAAAAACACATCGTTCGTGTGCAACTACTTAAAAAAAAAGAAATTCGAAGATTTATCGTGTCTGTAAAGTTTATGTTAATTATTTCGTCTTCAAGGAATACTGACACCTTCACCTAACAGACCGTCTCCCAGAAGAGCAAATAAAAAAAAATAGCCACGAACAAACAAATAACTGTTTTTTCGTTAATCGCTATACCAATAGTTTCAAGTTGCAGCAATTCCACGAAGGAAAGGGTGTGCTAAAATGAATATAATGGCATTTTCCAATCAAACATGTCTTTACACAGAGATATATTCTATCTATACGATTATAAGACATAAAGAAACAGAGAGGCAACCAATTGGCGCCAAAAACTATTGCCATCAAGTGCAAAACGCAGCGTGTAGAGAGTCCTGTAATAAAAATTTATCGTTTCGTCGTGCATTTCCTTTTTCGCACACAAATTGCCACCCCACCACCCCACCACCCCACCACAGCAGCGCCGCGCGCCGTCGCATCACCAGCTCCAGGAAGTGTTTTACCCTTTACTAGCGTGCTTAAGTAATAATGATATAATTTTATAAATATAGACCGACAGCCAAACAAAAGCTATTAGTGAGTCTGCATGAGGGGTGTTAAAAAAAAATTATATTTTGTGTGGCCGGAGAAAAGTTGAAAAATGGCTCTCCAGTTATTACGAGTAGAGTACAAGTGGCTGCAATGAATGGAGGTGCCATAAACGCATTAACTGTCTCGCAAATTCAAAGGATTGTCGTGAAATTCGTGGTGGAGTTGGTGTTGCACAGATCATTTACGACCGCAATGTTACGAGTAACGCGTAATTTGTGTTTTTTTGTATAGGAGGAGCATTTAATACTCTTTTTTTATGTAACGAATAAAGATTTTTTCTTGGAGATATTTTAAGTCACGTTAAATTATTGAATGATGCCAAACCAATGGAAATATGCACATGACAAAACAACATTTTTTATGAAAAAACAGATCTATAGCTTTAAATTTTAGAAAAACATTAATGTAATACTTGCACCGTAATTCGACATCAATTCAAAACTAAAATATTCAAACATAAAAAAACATTACGTTTATGTCAAATTTGATTTTCATTAGCTCCAAAATGAAAATTAATTGATCAAGTCTTACATTCATGATTCATATATGAAATCTTACGCCGCGCCGCGCCAGTCTTCTGTTTTCTCGTCTATGTTCGAAATTACATTGATATGGAAATTTTAAAATTCTTCTTAACAATTAATTTAGCTGCAATTTTTCCATTTTTCTATTGCACATTTTTAATATTGTATACAGTTATATAATTTAAAGATACAAAAGATTTTTAAAATTAAATATTTTCAAAAAATAACCGTTTCTCAATATCTCATAGTGAATAAACGTTTGCATCAAAATCATTCGCATTGTTTACGATCATTGGAAATGTAAAAATGTAAACATCATTTATAATAATAGACAATATGCACTTAAATAAAATTGATTTTTAATAAAGAAAAATTCCATTCAAAAATGTTTAAAAAATCGGAAAATACTTTTTCGATGACCCAATATGTATATTATTTGATTAACGTTTGCGGTCACATTTATTAGAAATTGTATCAAACAGTTTTAATTAAATAAATGAGTAAGCTTAAAAAAATAATTTGTGTGTAAATTAGTCATTTAACACAAGATTTGAAAAGTAATTCGTATAAATATCGAGAATCGATGTTGAAGTTGCCCCAAATCTTCTATAGTCTCGTGAATTTGCAAGAATTGGATGATGGTTGAAACGACGTTAGAAATGATGGTTTGGTCTACTCAAAAACTAGACCGAAACCACTTGACCAAGACAATGCACCATAAACCTAGAAACGATTGAAATGGGGGGTAGGGAAAATAACAACAATATGAAGATAATTGTCATGAAAACTACTGAAATTGCAAAAACAAACATTTAGACACTTTCCCTCAATTGTCTCATCTCAGCCATACCGAATGAAGCCAAAACACCCTTCGGCGAAGAAGTACATTCCTCGAAGCGTCAGTTGCGTTCCGATGTGCATATGAAGAGGGTTGACGATGTAGAAGATATACGATCGAATCATACGGGCGAAATGGGGTGGTAAAAATAAGGCGACGTACGGAAAATATTTGAAAACGCTTACCAAGCACTCACATCGTCCGCATTGGGTGTTAATGGTAGCTCACCACCACCCCGACCACCATTATTAGTGTTATTGGCCCCACATGGAAATCATTATACTGGCCAGTCGTTCAATTGAAATTTACATAACAGCAAATATTGGCAGTAGTGGGAGATGCATCCAGACTCCTAAGGTGACCAGAATATGAGACAAGTAATGACTTATTTTAAATACATTACGCATATACACAATCAAATGTCGTTAAATATTTCATTAAATCTAGAGTCGGATATTTAATGCGTTAGCTATACGCATTCAAAACGCAATAAACACGGCTGAACTCCTTAACACGGTTGAACATCTCAGCTATATAATTACACAATTGCCTAAATTCGAAGCTCACATTTTCAGTATCACCCCCCACCCCACCGTTTACCGCTAAACGCATTCGCCATAAACTCAACCGCGTGAAATTGCCTCCACAAAAAACCAACCCTCGCAGCGAGCGACTCTTTCGCCATAATGTTTTTAAGCACGCATTATATATAGTTAGAGTGGCGCATATCGCGTTAAAGACCGTTACCAAAAATTGGTGGCAATTTGTTTTTGCGCGAAAATGTTACACCACATCTCCACGTTTCGAGTTGGTATTTGGTGTTTTTATTTTCCCGTTGTTCTCTGAGTACATGCACGCGCGTATACCGTTGCACGTCGCATCGCGTCACCCCAACCGCACGCGACCGAACAACAAGCGCGCCACCACCCCTCAGTCGCCTGCTCCCACCCCGACGATCCAACTGGCTCGCCATTAAAGCACGCATCTTCCGGAATGTGGCTGCCGGATTTGAAATGTTTAGTTGTTTGTTGCGACTATTTTAGCGATTGCCGGTTACCAATTGGTTGTAGGAATTTATATGTTTTTCTGTATGTGTTTATTGGCTAATAGGCAAGCGGGTTGACAATTGATTTGACGCGTACCGAATTAAACTATTGACAATTGTGGATGGTGGTTACAGCGGTATTGTGGCTTCGCTTTGTGCATTAATCGGCCAACCGGTAATTTTTGTTATTGATCTTCTCTTTCGTTATTCTGTTAAATGTTTCATTATTAAATCAACAAATTTGATTTTGACAAAACTCTCTAATGACACGTAGACGAAAGCCAGTTTGGGAACACCAACTTTTCTCTCCCATGGAGAAATTAGAAAGACATCTTTTCGAGAATTATTTTTTCTGAATCTCACCGGTCAAATTTTATAACTTCAATAAAATTTTTTGTTAAACATTTTTAGGTCCTTCTAAAGTTTGAACAGTTTTCAAACAAAAAATCAAGATCAGAATTTTTAAGGACTGTCAATATTGTGATCAACAAGAGAATTTTCGTTAATCTTGAGAAAAGTAATCTCAATACTTCTAAATACATACTCGTATTGAAAAAAAAGTACTTTTTTACCTGTTTTTTTAACTTTAAATTTTTTCGCATGAAATTTAAATACATTTTGGCGGAATATATTTATCCTCAACATTCCATATTCTTTAGAAATGTTTCCGCGAGATAGAATCCTTTGCCATTGTCAACAGAAATATGATTATTCCTTTTCCTGTATTTATTTATCAGTTTTTTCCGTCTTTTTGTGAGCTACCTTGAAGTACAACAATATCTGTATAGTAATTCTCCGCGTCATTTTACACAATTGTGTTGTTTTTTTTTGCTCTGGTCCTGGTTTACCTTCATCTTCATTTTTATTTGTTTACCTTTCGCATCTCTTATTGTTCTACTTTTGCCACATAAATCGCTATTGGGATTTGTTTATCTTTTGTTGTGTGTATTGACTGTGTATGTGTGCTTATGGAGCCATCGTTGTGTGCGTCAAGTCGCTTTCAGGGGGCCCAAGTCAAATAATGTCACCGCAAAATAAGACATATTGCGTATATTTGCTCTTGTCATTTATTGTCGTTGCCGTGTAAATATAGAGTAAATAAATGGGAAATATTTAAAATTCACGTGATCGTTTTATTGCAATTTAAATTTCGTCCACAAAAAATGAGTTTATTGATTATAGGTAGAGGGCGATTGTTAGGAATTGCTCCGAACTAAAGACAACCAAATGTATTTTACCTTTTAACAAAGGCAGAATTAAGATAGCGATTTTCGTCTTCAACACTTAGCTAAACACTTTATAGACGTCTAATCGCAATGTTGTCTTGAGACTATAATTTCTAGCTTTCAAATGCAAATTGTTCTGACGTTATGATATTTTAAAGAACAATGTATTGTTCTAAATTTGCGATAAGAAATTGTGCGGTTTTCACTTTACGTAGGCCAAGTCTTGTGTGTCTAAGATATTTCCTTTTCTTTTTGTAGCAAAGCAAACAGGAACAGTTGTTGTCAGACTAAAAGAAACGTAAATAATAACAAAATTCATCAAAATAAAATACAAACGCTACGTTACCAGAGGACAGCAGCTGTTATTTATTGTTCGATGTAAATGTCATCTTATTCTTGGCATACAGTTCTCACAACACTGTGAAAAAGCTCTCTTTCCAGTAGGGTGACGAATCAACAATACCAAAAAAAAAAATAAAAAATACATCTACGAGTCTATAGCAAAAAGTCGACAACAACTGCTCCTATATGTTGTTGTTTCCAATTTCGTTTTGTTTTGCTATTACGCTTGTATGGTTTATGCCACATATTTGTATCGATACTTAGTCACCGATGAACGTTTATGTTCGCCTCTTTAGCCAGCCACTTGCCACCGAAACCCACTCCCTCGCAATCATGGCTTTGGCACTCGGAAGCACTTAAGCCAGCCCTTCGACCGTTCAAAAATTGAAAGAAAATCGCAAATATCCCACTTGGTTGTGCGTATACGCGTATTCGCCGGCGAGATATGAGCCAAATTACTATGGGGGTCAACGTAATACGATATCATAACCTATATTTTATGCTGTTGAAAAAGGCACACGTTTTTCATGCATGCCTTCACATCGGCAACGCTTGGCGCACCCCAAACTTGTCGCTAACTCCCATATGATTATGATTTTACGTTGGAATGCCAGCACTGAAGAATCTTCTAAACACTTCTCACCCACCCTGCTAGCATGGGTACCGCTGTTGTTTCATACCCTTATCCGTATACATATATATACGAGCAGAATATGATGATCATAAGCGTCTCATATTTTATCTTTGTGCGTTATAAAACAGAAAATAAAATCAAAACTTGGTTCCAAAGCATCGTCAACATTTTTTGTTCCTCATATTATTTAGATTTTCCCCTTGTTTTTAAGCAAAGAAAAAATAAAAAAAGTGTGAAAAGCAAAACGGCACCGGCATATTTATACAGAGCGAGAGTGAGAGAGTGAGAGGAAAACTGAAAAAGGAGACAGACACGTATATTTATGTACAATATAACATAACCGTGTGTGTTGTCGAGAAAAAGCTAATGGAAAAAATCTGGCGCGAAAGCCTACCCGCAGCGGAATGGGGCGAGCTGCTGCTCCCCGGCCCGCACAAGAGCCGCTCCAAACAAAGAAGAAAAAGATTTGTTGACGTATCAGCATATTTCCTCATCAACACCCTCATGTGTTCCAGCGACACACATATCGAGACACTCTTACGCTCGTGGCTATGGGAATGGGTGCGGATTCTTATACGCAAAACGCAGGGTTGACTGAGGTGGTGGTTGGCAAATAGGGAAATTCGGTGTGATTGAGTGTGGGAAGCCCAATGGCATAAGGTTTACAACGCAGCACACTCATATGTGTAGTGTGTATACTCGTATGAGCAGATTTGGATGCAGCACAAAAAACTGGTGAATGAAAAAAAATTATGAAAGAATGTGGGTTTGCGAGTTTTTTTGTTTTTTTATTTCTCGCCTCGCCTCGACCTGACACCACCACCCCTGCCCAATCCTATTTCCGAGACTTCTGTGGCGCACGTGAGTGAAAAATCGTGTGTGCCTTCTCTACTTGAAAATGATTTGTAAGTGGCTGTTTTTTTTTTTATTTTTTGGGTTGGGTGAATTTTATGTGTGTGGGTATGAACTTGTATGATATAGCGGAATGTGGATCGGGGTGACTTTTTTTTGTTGCGTTTTCTGAGCTGATACTGTATTCCTTATACCTAATAAGCGACTGAAATAAGTATGCAGAGGTGTTGATCCCTTATTAAATATTTGAAATTACGGTAGATTTTTTTTTTTAACAGAGTGACATTTTGTGTTCAACTGTTAAGGGGAGAAAAAGCAAGTGTTTTTTAGCATCCCCGATGTTTATGATTGCGTTTTATGAACAATATATTTGATTGGTTACACCATTTTTCTGATCCGAGCTTTATTAAATATCATGTTAGTGGTTTTCAAACAATTTAGAGTTGACAAATATTAAGGAACGAGTACTAATTAGCGACAATTCTCAAACATCAATAAAAAAATCCAGTTTTCTTTGCAATAGTTAAAAAGTTTTTCAAGCTTAATAATTCGTTTCAAATGTTGTTGTCTTTAGATGATACAAAAATACGCGGTTGAAACAGGTAAAAATTAATCGTATTTCTAATTCTAAGAAAATTAAATTTTGAAAATCTATACTAAAAAAAAGTTTGTTCATTCAGCCTGAAAGTATATCAACAAATTCTTCCAATTTTCTTAGATTAAAACATAAACTCCTATTCGAATGCATAATTCTTAATGTCTGAGAATTGTGTTCCATTTAGGAATACCAACCAACAAAAAAAGAAGCAAGTTTTGAGAAAAAATTTGACCGTTCCAATGTATTGACGAAGTATTCATAATGCATTCACAATCGTCGGGTGTTTCCCAAACTCAAAAATTTCATAAGAATACGGAAACAGATCAAAGACGTAACATTATGTATAATACAAGTATGTAAATCAAATATGCCGCAAACAAACAATAAGTTGTCTATTAAATTAGCAAATTATGGAATTTAATTATTCCGCAGAAATCTGCAACAAATGCAAAACGTCTTTTCGCGCCATTGTCTGGCTAAAATTATGGGGCGGCAAAGCTATACATAGTGAAACGGTAAAACACATACAAGCAACACGCAAAGGAGCATAATGAGGAGCACCATCGCGAGATGGCGAGGCGCGACGCGCATCTAGCAATAATTTCTGGCAATGCTAATGCAAATATTTATATGTGCTCATAATTATATAAATATTCTAATATCTCATTTGTGGGTGCAAATACGAGAATCCGGTAGGAAGGTGCTGTGGGACGGACGCGACGACATGGCAACGGGGTTCAGCGGAGCGTTTGCATTTGTCGAAATTCGTTCGCATATACGAATTGTAACAGCCGCCACATAACATAATATACAGAATATTATAACATCTTTTTTCATGCAATAAATATACGAGAATAGTTATTCTGCATCGTCGGCATACCGGAATGTTGCAGCGCTGGGCGGAGCTTTATGGGTCTTATCCAGCTTCAGCATCATGCATCAACATTACACGAATAGATATCGCGCCGCGGCGGCAGGGTATGCAGCCAAATACACATAGTTTGTACTTTTAACGCAAATCACTAGTAAGCACATGCTGTCTATGCTTATATGCAGCTATGTACTCGTCGTTCTTGTACAATTTACAGTTCTTGTACATATGCTCTGCTTATGCTTTTGCACTGAATATAATATAAAATTTCAAACGGAGCATAGACGGAGTTGTATAAACACATGCGCGACGACGATGCCTTTTTTGTGTTGTAACTTTAACTACTTAGGTAGAAATAAATATAACAAATATAGTAAAATATTGTCTACCGCCCATTTTAAACATACTTAAGCAGTTGCTCGTACATACACGCGTTAAACTACCCCAATAGTTTGGGTACATTCAAATATTATAGAACGCTTTTTTATTTACAAAACAATTTATGCAAATCAAAATTACAACACATTTAAAAACGAAGTATTTTATATTTAATAATATCAAAATCATAGTTTAACGAAAGTTTAAATTAACAAAACTCGTTATTTTCACATAGTCTTTATTACGATAAAATAAAGCAAAGAATCAAAGAGGTCGACGATTTACGACGTTGCGTTGTCGTAAACTGTGTATCATCGCTGCCGAACATAAAATATTAACTATTTCAGTTAATAGTTTTATGATATGCGTCTAAGGGTTTTGTTTAGGTAATTCATGTTGACCTCACAAGTTACGATTAAGATTTTACGAATTGGTGCTCCCACAAAGTTTCTTAGAAAAAAGGAATGAAGAACTCAACAAAACTACTCTTAAAGTGTCCAAAGTCGTATTTCCTTGATAAGTTTAATTATTATTTAATTAATCAAATAAAACCCGGTTTATATTAGCATTTACCAACGACAAAACAGGAGAACAGAGTCGAAACTCGAAACACCCACCCCCAAGAATGCTTCTGTCATATGCGCATATGCATTGCTTGTATATAGATGCAACGACTGTAAATGAATACAAAGCTCTATTGGAAGAAAGCGGTCCCACCCTTCGATGCTACATAGCGAAACTTTCGCATCTTGTGCTGGAATTTGCACGATGTACACGCACACAATCAAAGACAGTTGCATCTTGCCAACTGTTATATACAACTGTAAAGAATGCACGACAACACAACTACTTATGCATATACACATGAAAGAAAACGAAGAGAAACTGTCAAAATAACGGCTGTAGTTCTAATGGTAAAAAAAGTTCGATATAATTGACTTCAAGATATTTCGTGTACTGTTGTACATAAGCTTTTAAGTGGGCGATGCACATTTCCTTGGCGTGTCTTTGAAACAATAACGGCACTCACCTCGTCGCGCCTGGGCGCAGTCTAAAGTGCAGAGCCGAAGCAGCGCTGGGCTCTTGTCTCTTGGAGGTGTTTCTGTATAGGACTTCTGGTACTGGCAACGTGTCGTTATGTTGTGTGTGGCTTGGCATCTGCGTCTCGTTTGTCCGTGGTCGCACTGCATCGAGGGAGTGATGCGTCTTACAAGCTTTTGTGCATATATGGTAATGTTAGCCGCAATCATCCACACCACCCGTCCAACGACCCCCCCCCCTCCTGTACAGGCGCGATTTCGCGCTTTCAATTGTATTTTTTGATTGCATTTTCCTTAGGTTCGCTGTGTATAGGAAGGATGCACTTTATTATTTTTATTTTCTATTAAATGCAAGCCAACTATACGGTTGGTTTGTTTTCTCGTACATATTTATATGAAGCGCCGACAGCAAGCGACCAGATGGCGCATGGATCCACCCCTTTTGCTATGCCAAGTGCCGCAACCACTCAGTGTTTTACAATTTTGCACATACAATTTATATATAAGTACAATATGCATATTGTTGGCGACTTTGCTATTTTATTTGGTTTTGTTAATAACAAAATAAATGCGCACTCGATGCGCTCGGCCCACCCACTCACGGATAGGTGGGCGACTCACACAAGAAACGGCTGATGACGGTGCCTGGCGCAGCGAGCTTTTGTCTCCGCACTGCACAAGCCGCCAGTGCTGGGAGGCGAGGATGCATCACTGCTGCTCGTGCGTGTGTGTATGTGTGTGTGTGTGTGTGTTAGTGCATAGGGTTGTAGCTTATTTTGCTGTTATGCTAGTTGTGTGTTGATAATGATGGTGCTTTGCTGCTTTTGCGCCCAAGTCCACCCACATTGTGCTTTTTCTTACCTTCACTGTACTTGTACAGTAAGCAACTCTCCATGACGCTTTCAGCTCCATACGATGAACTTTCTGCTGGCATTAGCTTTTCTTGTGCAGCGCTGATTCTTCTCGCCTCCTTTTCTTCTCCTTTCATCGCTAACTGGCACGAGACGGTGGCCTAGTAGTAGTTGTAGTCGTTGTAGTAGTAATACGCTGTCGTCGGGGTGGGGCGGGTGGGGCGGGTGGGGGGTTGGGAATAGTTTCTCGCCAGCAGCACATCCTCTCCCGCATTGTCGCTCTATGTGAACACCGATTTATGTATATAGATGCGAGTGCGACCTGCATACACGTACATGGATATGCGCTCTGCCACTCCACCTCGCCCCCAAAAAACAGCTTTTGTATACAACCCCCCGTTTTAGATGCGATGCCGATGGTTTGCTTGCTTGCTTTGCAGCTATTACTTGTATATGTTGTGTGTTGTGTTCTCAAATATTGCATTGTTGCTTAGTGCTAGTAGTTATTTGACTGCAAAGATGTTAACAAGCAATAACGCTTCCATAATACTTAAAAGCACATATTACATAAAATCTAGCGAACGGATACGGACGCCGCCTGCAGCCACAGCAGTCGTTGTTGTCGCCGCGCCTCTAGACACCCAAATAGCCACCGCTGTCGCCTCCGCCGCCGCTGTCGCCGCCACTGCCGCACCAAATCGCCGTTTGCATCTTACTATCTTGACTGTCGCCATTATTTTCGCACAGTATTTTGTTATTATTGTGCTGTTGTTGCATTGCCGACGCGTTTTTACTGTCACACTGTTAGCGGTGGTGATAGCGCCTACTGTTCGTCCTTTAAGTGCGGTTTAATGTGCCAATTCGGGAAGGTGATGCTGTGGTAGACGTATGCGTGAGTACGTTTGTGCGTGTATAGGTGTGTGTGTGTGTGTGTGTGTGAAAAAAGTGTAACGAAGTGGTCAAGTGTGGCATCAATTGATCTTTAATTGCACAGATGCACGATTTATTGTACATATGCGAATGGCGGGGTGGGTGAGCGTGTCCGTCTGTTGGAATAGGGATGGATTGGGTGCATCAGTGTGCGAACGCGAGTTCTTTGATCTGCCATTCAAATCCGTCTTGGTGTTAAAACACAGTTGACCGCAGGTGTCAATCCGCAATCGAAATGTCCACCTTATTGTGGAATAATCATCACGCAATCAAGTGCATTAGACATTTCTGAGAACTAGCCTCGAGGTGCTAAGCAAACGTGATGTATTGTATTTGAACACAAGAAAACACACACCAAAAAACAAAAAAAAAATAACAATAAAAGTCCAACGTCGAATTCAGCGTTATTAAACACATGAGGCAAACGAACAAAATAGAACTATTCAATTTGTGTTGAAGATATTTAAACAAGCTGTGAAATAAACAAACAATAAACGCGCTTTTCGCGCCTTCTTTCAGTTCGCACGCACACCATGTAGGCGCGAGCGTTTTATTGCCTCGCGCATCCATACGATCCGCGTCTGTTGTGTTTGTTTCGTCTGTGATAAACAAGTAAACAAATTAAAAATACTTTTTTTCAAAATTTCACAGCCTGTTTGTTTATTTTCTATTTTTTCCCGTCTGTTTTATTATATCGCTTACGTCTTCCTTGCTATATTTTCTCAGCTCGCACGCATATCCAAGAGTCTCCTCTACACTCATCGTCTGTGCTCCAACTAATTTAATCTGACGTAATCTTTTTCCACTAAATTCCTTGGCCACAATACGCGCCTAACCGCCCGTTGCCCACCACCTCCCTTGACGCGACACGACGTTTTCCACACATGTTGAGCGCTCGTATCGCGTGTGCGTGTGTTAGATGTTGGTGCGAAATTGGTTCGTATTATTTTCAATTTTTGTGTGTTTTCATTGGATTTCTTATGTTTTTTTTTTTTGAGAGATGCCAATGGTGCGCTAAGAAGAGCGTCTTTATTGTTTTCTGTATCAAAACGACGCGCGATAGCGAAGGTGCAGTCCATCGGTTAATTTGAACAGCTCAGTGTTGAGACAATAAAACTGTGTATCGAGACAAAGCGAGTGAAAAACAAAAAACAGCTTAGAAGTCTTGTTGGCGCAAAGAATGCGCAAAAACTGTATTTAGTGTTGTGATCAATCTGTTTGAAACGAACAAGGACAAAATGATCCTGAAATAAAATGGCAATAATGTCGCCGAATCAGGTAAAAATTGTGTTTTTACTTTATTTTAATATTATACCGTTTTCGTACATGGCCTATTTGAAAAGCACCCCTGAACGTGCCCCTAAGGTGGTACAGCTCAACAGCTGATTGTGTTAAAGTCTCCTCATGCGTACAAGTGACGTGATTTTGTGCGTACGGCGACCCACGTGTTTGCCGGCTGGCTGTGTGTGTTGCCATATGATATGTGCGTGGAAAGGGGTTGCAAAGTGTGTCATGTCATCATTTGCAAGAAATATAGAAATTTTAATTTTTTTAAAAACATTACCGATGTTTGTAATAGCTTCAGAAGCTCCCGTAGATTTGTAAGAATTTGATTGTCTGCACTGATAAACTGATTCAATTCAAATTCCTCAAACCGAAGGAAACTAAATTGAATTTATTTTACAACTAATCTATTAAACTCAATTATTGAAAAACAATTCTTGCTTCTTAAAACGCCTAACTTAAGTTTTACTAGAACAAACTTTAAAATAATGTTTATAACGTTTAAACTATTTTATAGGAAAAATGTGAAATATCTCTTCTCAAATGGTTCTTGTCGTAATTTTGGTTTAAACAGAAATAAATTCGTAAATATTTTTTATTATGTAACTATAACTCATAATGAAAAATGAAAAATGAGCCACCAAATGGTTCTGCAGTATGGAGGACCGATTAGCCCTTAAAAAGATTAAAGTGCGTTTGACGAAGATATCAAATTCCAAAGTTCTTCAATATTGGTCGCAGTCTAAAACTTTAATTTATTGTCTTTAATAATAATGTATATATTGTTCTTTATTCCTAAAATTCTTTGCATAACGCATATATACTATATAAGAATTTAATTAATAATGAAATATTATAGACTTATAATGTCAAAAAAAAAACAATAAAAAATTCCTTCAATTTATTTCAATTGAATTATTATCTTATTATCAGTCAACTTTAAATCTAAAATGAGGAAGTAAAAGTTTTAATATTCAGTAAACAACAAATAACCATTGATCATATGTGCCGCAAATAAAGAAACCCAGTATCGCTCTGATATGCGACGGCCATACGTCCCCACATGCAAAACAGATGCGTCTCACGACCATCATATCGAATTATTCAAATGTGATTCGAATAAAATAATATTAAAGCAAATTTATGTCTCACAAACTGAATCATATATTATATATGCTTCTTTTTCTTGACACACAAACTGTAATAAAATGATAGAATGGCGAATAAAAGAGCAACCGCAACGGCTATAAACAATAGAAATATGGTAGTAAAATAAAGTGTTGAGTGCACCCACTAATCATCACCTTGATTTATACGCCGCTACACCCTTAACATTCTTGAAGGCGCTTAGCATCCGTCTGCCTGGCGAAGGGGCCCAGCCAGTGTATCGGTATCCTGCGTATCCACGTGCCACATATACACATAAAATGTATCTGAAGGGCGCGATGCAATAGACCAACAGTCACACAACAAGTTCGCTTCTCGCCCTGCCCCTTAGTAAGAGCATCAACATATCGATAATGCATGGGGATTGGGTGGCGGTACTAAACGTAAGAGACGAACCAAAAAAGTATAGCAAAAAATCAAAATTGCAAACGAAATATGGAAAAGCCGACGTATGAACGTCGAACGAAAACAGAGGGATGGGGAAGATCTCATTCTCATCATAATAAATGCAGCGGCGACTATGCCACATAAATATAATAATGTACATTATGCGAAAAATATGATAATATTATTGCTTCGCGATATCGCAAAGAGACGAAGCTGCGGCGCGGCGCACCTCGACAAGCACCAACCGCCATTCTTCATGATTCATCCCTTATCCCGGCATATAGATGTGAATTTGCGTGCAGATCGTAGCTTTACTGTGTAGGTATCTTTTCTATGCGTTCTGCACATAAATTTTGTTTGTTTGCTGCACAGATTTGCGTAGACTGTATAACATAGAGCATACGCGTATGCTCGTAACTAGCGCTAGCCGGCACCTTAATCATACGCAACGGGCAACCGTTCGACGCTACAGCATTATGGCGCTGTTCTGCAGTTAGTCATGCATTAATATGTGTGCGTATGTAAAAATCGTGAACTGTGAATTTTAAAGGGCAACAACTTTGCTCGCAATCTGTAGAGTAAACAATCCTCCCCAGTGATTGCGGTATTGGCATTTATGCTGAACATGCTTCACTGTTTCTTTTTGTAGATTTTGTTTTGTCGGAATATTTTTATGAGAATTGTTTGTAATATTAATAAAAATACACACTAGTAGTTTCGTAGTGAGAAAAATATCACAAAGTACTTTTTTTAGATACTTTTTTAAGATTAAAAAAAAATCAATTTATTTGACCTTGAAACTTATTTCATATTTCGAAACATTTTATGATTACTTTACCATTCTGAAAGTTTAAAATTTTAATGAATAGACTTTATGCTCGGGAGTTGTGCTGGATTAAAATAAAAGTTATAACAAATGCAACCTTGAAAGAAAAGTTAAATTCTCATCAGGTCAAATTTTATAACCCAAAAAGTATAGGATAAGTACTTATGAAATCTTGCGACGGCTCTCCCGGCCGTGTGTTTTTTTGTTGGTCTTAATAAGATGGTATATGATATCCTTTTTTTCTCGTAAGGTCGAAAATTCATGTGTTAAATTTATCAGAGAATTTCTCAAAAACTCACAAAATATCATAAATGAACTAAAATATGGCATTCCATTGAAAGTGCTAATGTCGTAAGACGCAAAGTCAAGAATCCACAAGAAGGCGTACCCACAACTAAACAACAATTACACAGCCCACTGAAGAGCAAATGCGCTTAAATTACAAACAATCGACGCGACATTGAATTCCAGTGACACTTTAGCGCGTTTCACTATACCCATCTGCCTCCCGAATTTCAGCCACCATGGTCATAAGCCATCAAGGCGAACGACATGACACTGAAGAAATTGCGTTCCGCTGAGACGGAATGCAAACACCACAATGAAATTTTAAAATGCAAATTTATGGTTTATTAGGGAAAACTGTGTGCAGCTCGCCGCGATTATGCTTTTAATGCACCATAAAGAAGCCCGCGGCGTGAATGGAAATGCCATAGTTGTGTAGGGTCGTGCTATGTGATGTGGGTGGGGGGTAGGGGATGAAAAGTGACGGGCCGTAGCGCGTTGAATCGCGCCACACCGCACCGCTGCAGAGTCCAGAACGAGCATTTCGCTAAATGCTTTGTGCTATGCGGCTCTCGATGATGGTAATTGTGATACGCGAGCAGCGCGTTGGCCGTGGTGAAATATGAATAAAGATGGGCACATTAGATTACTGCTGATAAATTTTACTTTTTTTTTTATTCACCCTTAATAAGATGTGAAGGTTTTTAATGTGCTTTCAACAGCACTTCGTCTTGGTGGCACTTTTGGTTGCTCAATAAAAATAAAGTTTGGTTTTAACTCGAAGATATACTTCAACGGCTTTATTGTGCTCCTATTTGGGCATTGGCATATGCATATGATCCAAGTGTAATTTAATCACGCCGAGAACCGACAGTCAAGACTATTGCGTATGCACATAATTCGGAAAAGGAAATTAGAAGCTAATTTAGCCTGATCAAACATTGTAAAAGTATGTTATCACTTAATTATTCACATTATGATGAAAAAATTAAAATTGTAATTTCTACCCGCCTGCCTTCAGCGTCGAATCGGTCACATTCTTTCTCGCTCTTCGTACTCCTGACAACAGAGTTCCGATGCTAATTCATATATTCAGCTGGATCAGGCTGAAATCCACGCACAGTTGAATGGCGAAGGTGAATCCATGAGCAGCAAAATGTCCAAATTTATGCATGGCGTTGTAATGAAAAATCGTGGGCACCACGCGACTACAGGAGGGGTTGGGGCGACTAGGCGGTGGTGGTGAACGCATTTGTTTGGCTGAAGATGAAACGCTCATCCCCTTGAACGTGTAGAAGCGCGCAGACACTCGAGCAAAGATCGGCGGGTGAGGGGCTCATACCGAATGCGGCTAAGATATGCTTTCTTTGCGAAATAAGACGTTTCTTCGTTGAGTGCATTTTAAAAAGACGTTGTGCAAATGAAAAAGGCACCCATCCAGGCGGAACTAAATTTATATGAACATACACAATGACCGCGCGAGCTCGTTGTTTTTTTTCCTATATCTCTGACGACGCCACGATCTTAAAGAGAAACTCAAGATGAAGGAGGAGGAGTACAGGGGCCACGCAATTTATTGTGTTCTGTGAGCTTATTCGATTTTTAAAAGTATTCATAAGTGAATAAATTAATGTCTGACCGGGGTTGAATGAACGACGCGCCGATAGAGGGGCACAATAAATTACTAGATTTTATGGGCAGATTCTTAATGTTAAATTGCCCTTTTAAGAGAGAGTATTTTGAAAATATTAGTTTTAGATTGTAGAGTGATTTTCACTGAAATTCTATTTCTAATCAAGGTTTCGTTTTGTCCTATACAGTCTGCTGCATTAGAGCAAGCCCTTAAGGAACGACAGCTTGAAATTGAAGAGTCATGGAATCGCATGGAAGAGCAAAACGGCGATTGTGACATTGAATTGGAGGCCACTGATGTCTCGACGCTTGTGGCTTCAGCCACTGACAATAAAGACAAAATTGATATATCAAGCCCCCACAATGCTGATGGCTCCGCTAGTCCGGAACTAAGATATAATAATGGATTGCATGCCGCCAGTGGCATGGAAGCGAGTGCATACGACGCCCACTACAATGCACGTTCGCCCAACTCGCCAGGTAAATACAGTTATTGTAAACGTTGAATATTGAACAGTATCATCAGCCAATATTTAGTGCACTCTACAGGAAGACGTTCGCGAACACCACCAATAAACAACAACAATACGAACGTCAACAACAACAACAAGAAACTCAGCAGCAGCAATTTGACTAGTAATAGCAGCTACAACAATAATTCTGGTAGCTCGTCAACGCCAAACCACTTGAATCCCACGAAATCGCATTCACCAAGTTCGCTGTACACGTCAACGCGCCTGCATCAACACCAACAGCAGCACCAAATGCAAATGCAACAATTACTGCAGCAGCATGTGTTCACACCCAATCAATTGCAAACCCTAATTAAACACCATTCGTTCTACGTACATCAACAACAACAACAACAACAGCAACAGCAGCAGCAGCAAGCGCAACAACAAGCGCAACAACCGCAGCACGGCGGCTACCACCATCACCACCATCAGCCGCAGCAACAGCCACAGCAAAAACAGTCCAAGTCGCAGCCTCCCCAGCTAGCGACAGCCGGCCCACTCCAGCAGTCGCGTCAACAACAGTTCGAGATGACACGCAAACAGCTCGAATTGAATATGCAACAAATCCAGGAGCAACTGCAAATGAACCTGCTGCAGCAGACCCATTTACTGCAACAAGGCAACATCAACGGCAACAGCAATGCCGCTACGCTCGTGGGCGGCGGCGAGGTCACACCGAAAAAGAAACAGTCCAACGCATCAGCTGTACAGCTACAGCAACAGTTGGCCATGCAGCAGCAGGAGCTGATACAGCAGCTACAGCTCATCCAGCGGCAGTACCTCATGCACCAGGGTATGGGGCTCCAGCCGCTGCTGCTCGCCCAACACCAACAACAGCAACAGCAAGGTAAGCCAGATTAATTAACCGACACGATGTACACAGCCACAGCAGCACCAGCTCACACTCCCAACGTGGCCACTCTGCTCAATCAACACAATTGGCCTGCTATCAACTGGCCACCGTCGAAGCGAATGCAGCCTCTTCAATCAACACAAGTTTTGCGATTGCCATTAGTATTAAAATCAAATCAGAATTCGCATAATTTTTACTGTTTTGGTTGGTGGAACCTTTCGAGCCAAGACGCGATTAGTCTCTTTCTTTGTTGGATAATGTCATTAAATCACGTGGAGCTTCTCTAATTAATTAGTCTCTGGAAGTTAGAATTGTGATTGCCTTTTTTGATAAGTTATCGGTATTTTGGGGTAAATGAAAACATGTGGAGCCATCTTATCAGGTAACCAAAGAGGTACATTTTCTCCATTTATGTTTATCAGAAAAAAAATTATTGGGTTTTCTTTGTTCCTCGTTTCGTTTTGTTGTGAAATAATCGCGAAATCACTAGAAGTACGCCCTTAAGATTCAGCCGGATTCACGTGGCTTGATCAACCGAATCCCTTAAAATTAAATTCGAATAAATCTGTGAAACAGTTGAGATGTTACGTAGTTTATATAATGGACCCGATTTTTGTTTTTTTGATAAAAAAAGAAGAAGAGAAGATTACCCTTTGTTTGTAAGGTTGCTCCACGTGAAACCGGCTGAAGGGTTCGATCAACTACATTTAGTAAATTCAGAACCTTAAGTTAAACGAAAAATATCCCTGAGCCACCATTTCATTTGCACCAATGTGTTGACAGGACATTCAGCACGTGACACAATAAGTCCCAACAAGGTGGATGAATTATATCCCAATCTGGCAATAGCGTTGGGTCAAAGCTCATCCAATTCAGACCAAAGTGATAACAAGCAGGCGACAGCAGCTAACGCTGCCCCCGCCAGCGTGCACGGCATCGCAGATTTGGCTGGCGTCGGTGGCCGCGACAGCTCCACTACCGGCAGTGGCATTCCGGATGCAAGCACGCCATTCGTCGGCATGGCCAACGACAAATTCACGGCTTTAATTAACTCAATAGTAATGGGCCGACGCGATGACCTCAGCAGTGTTCTCGTCGGGACGAACAACTGCCTCGTGGACGACCGAATGGACGATCGATCTGGACACCCGCTCTTCGGGCACGGCATTTGCAAGTGGCCTGGCTGCGAACTAATGTTCGATGACATAACGACGTTTACAAAGTACGTGATTTTAGAGCAAATGTGTTGGTGCCGATCCACTGATCGTTTTTTTTCGTAGGCATCTGAACACCGAGCATTGTCTTGACGATCGATCGACGGCTCAGGCTCGCGTTCAAATGCAAGTAGTTTCACAATTAGAGGTACATTTACAGAAGGAGAGGGATAGACTTCAGGCAATGATGCATCATCTGTACTTATCGAAGCAGCTACCATCCAGTATCGACATTAAAAGTGAAAATAAGGTGCAAATCATATAGCCTGGCATCGATAAACGAGTGATTTTCATTCAACTTTCTGTAATTTGCAGCTGCTTGGGCAGAGTTCGGCTATGTTGGCTCAGGGCGGTAGTCAGTACATGGTAAATTCGCCAGCTGTGCAGATACCAAATGCCATTTCTTCCGCGCCCGGCCAGCTAAACACTCAGGGCTGTGGTCCCATTCGGCGACGCATCACCGACAAGTCGACATTATCGCTGGCTGGTGGTGAGTATTATACAGTTTGAGTCGAGCACAAAATTCGATTTGACGTTTGTGTCAATGTTTCTTTGCAAAAATAAGTAAATTTTGTTGAAAATTTTTTATCCAAATACAATGCTGCCTACATTAAAGGACTGCCGTATATGCTCGAACGGGCTGGACTTGATGTTCAACAAGGTTAATTTAAACTCTGTAACTTAATTGCAAGCGTTTTGTTGTTTCTCAACTTTTTATCCAATTATATAAAAAAAATGTAAAGAAAAAAAATCACAAACAATCCTGGGTGGGTGGGTTCAACTTCTAATTAATTTAAACATATTATTTATTAATTGTTAATTAGATGAGTTTTCATTTAATATCGCAGAAATACAACGAAATAGAGAGTTCTACAAAAATGCAGACGTACGGCCACCGTTCACATATGCATCGTTGATAAGACAAGTAAGATTTAGCGGAAGAATGTGATGATAGCTTATGCAATTGAAACGCCGTTAATTTTACAGTCAATCATTGAGTCGCCGGACAAGCAGCTAACACTAAACGAAATCTACAATTGGTTTCAGAATACATTCTGTTATTTCCGTCGAAATGCGGCAACTTGGAAGGTAGGAACCTCACTCAATTAACCACTATTGATACAATGATTTTCATTTTGGTTTTATTACATTTACACCATTGTTATAAAAAGATTCACTTTGCGAGCAAAAAAAAATTAATTACGCGGAAGGACAATACTCGTCTCTGTCATAAACCACCAAATTATGCCCAAAGAACGCCGACGATTCAATTTTAACTTGATTCATTTTTAATTTTTTGATTCACATCGCGTTTTTAACTCATTTGTGAAACCATTTAAAATGTATTTTTGATTTATTTTGGAATGAGCTCAAGGGTGTGATATGTCGACGAGTACACATCTGTCCATTTGGTTGTCATCAATCGAAGAAAAAGAAACGCGTTTTAGTTCTCGCTCACATTAGCAATGAATGTAACAAGATCCACTGAAAATTGTAACATTTTGGTTATTACAAATTAATGAAACAAAGCTAAACAATATCACAAAAAAAATGTATTTAATTTTAATGATTTTGATTCACATATAATTTTTCAACGAATTCCGTTACTCGAAAATTCCCCTGTCCTTTGGCAAACAAACGAACATGAAATTATCTGCTTCTTCGACTCATTGTCATACACATGAAAAACAAAAACTCTCGTTGGGAAACTGCCGGTTAAAACTGTACGCCGATATGAAAAACAAACAAATATTTTCCAATAAACATTTATGACTGATACGTATAAAGAACGCGGTGCGTCACAATTTGTCTCTGCACAAATGTTTTATGCGGGTGGAAAATGTGAAAGGTGCTGTTTGGACAGTTGATGAGGTAGAATTTTACAAAAGAAGACCCCAAAGATGTTCAGCACCGTCGTCGTCGTCGTCGTCGTCAGCATCAGCAATCCCGTCATCTCAGGCCGGACATCCCCCTGTAGGGTACGTCTCAAATCTCACATCTCTCTCTCTTACTCTCTCTCTCCTCTCATTATATAATTATATGTATCTCACTCTCTCTCACTCTGTCTCTCTCTGAATAAAAACAATCATATATTTAAAATAATTCAATTTTAAATACATTTTTACAACCATTTAAAAGTACATTAATTCTCTCAAACTTTTCTACCTCTCTCTCTTTAAACTCTCTTACGTATTTTACACAAAAATATTTAGTACTAATAATTCATAATATCTTTTTTGACAAATGAAAATAGTACATTCATCTCGATATCATTCATCATGAATTTATAAATAACTACTTTTTAATATCTCTTAACAGTAGCCAACATTTTGTTTTAATTTGACCTATTTTTACTATTTAATATATCACAAAGTAAATTAATTTTAAACGACTTTTTTAAACATTTTTAAAATTAATAATACAATCTTTCATCAATTTTTAATCAATTCTTTGATATATTAATTATTTTAACGTTTTTTTACTGTTTAATGGCATCTTAGTTGATTACGATTAAGATGTCTTTAGACTACAAAAACTTCTTTGTAGAATTTATGGTAGTTTTTTTTTTAACTAAAAAGTACAGGGTATTTTTGTGGAAAATGTGCATTAAAAACAGTCACAAAAGCACCTAAACATTCACTTTTGAAGTTTAAATTCATTTCTGTCAAAAATTAACAAAAGATACATTTATAAATGTTCATAGAAAAGTATTAATGAATTGACAGAAGTGTCTTTCTAATTGATTTTATTCTCTTACTAAACTTATTAGAATTACTTATTTTTTGTTTTGTTTTATTTTTTTGAAAAAAAAAAATTGTTTTAAGTAGTTGTTTTTCTCCTAATAATCTCTTTTGAACCTTTGTAGATTCTTTTCTTCACTTTTTATCTTTTGATTTTAATAATAACTTTAGTCTTGAATTTTGCTTGAATATGTTTTTTATCGTTATGTTGGCATTGAAATGCAAACATATTATCGTAGTTTTGTTATTTGCAGTCATTGCCAAGAAGCATTAAAATGCCATTTTAAAAACTAATTGGCGAAACTGCGATAGCAATTAGTCAGTCGTTAATGGAAAATGTCAGCTGAATTTTACCAATAAGAAAATGCGCGGCACTTTTCATAAATATCGGCAACAATTCCGTCTTTTTTTTTCTCGTATAATTCCTAAGTCATACATATAGCTGGCGTGTGCGTGTGTGTGTATATGTGTGCGAGTGTGAGGGTGATTTGAGTGATTTGTGTGTGCGTTCAGTTCCTTATATATCCATTATAATTTATCACATTGATTAAACACGTTAAAGTTGAATTTATTTCGTTAAGTACAATGGAAGTCGTTAAATCGAACCAATGAAGCTGCGATCGAAACGAATTTACAAGTGTATTAATTTATTATTGTTAATTATTGTGTCAGACAAGTCAATGTGGGGGATGAAAAACGCGTGCGGACTCAGAGTCGCAAGGTACGAGCAGGAGTCGCGCGTCCTGAACAAAGTAAAAATGCCAAATGCACCATTTGGAGTTGTTTAATAACGATTGCAACCGGACTTGCACG
Organism: Sylvicola fuscatus; assembly: GCA_026546915.1. NCBI lineage: Eukaryota > Metazoa > Arthropoda > Insecta > Diptera > Anisopodidae > Sylvicola > Sylvicola fuscatus. Next base: position 39,591 of record JANSTS010006206.1, on the reverse strand, counting down.
ACGATTTCAAGTCATTTGTTTCCCTTGAATATTCTTTTCCGTTTTTTTTTTTCTATTTTCGTTTTTTTTTATTTTTTATTTAATTTATGTTGTCATTTGACTCAACATTTGATACAATCATACAAACACTTCTTATTTGAATGTCTATGTATGTGTATACTATAGAATGCAATACGTACGAATTTATCACTGCACAAATGTTTTGTGAGATATGAAGACGACTTTGGTTCATTTTGGATGGTCGATGATAATGAATTTGTGAAGCGGAGGCATTTATCGCGGGGTCGACCGAGAAAATACGATCCATCACCGTCTCCAACCGCCCCACCGAATCAACCTCCATCGAACAACTACTTTTCTAGCAATGTAACATCACAGTAAGCAAATTTACTCAAACAAATCACAAAAACAACAATCCAGACCAATTGAAACTATATAGCCAACATCAAGTAAGAATGCGAATTGTTGTCTCTTAACACAAAATAAATAAATAAATTGGAAGAAAAATACAATGATTTGAACGCCAATAATCATAGAATCAGCCGGATCGTGGCAATAGACAGTTGTTAAAATGTAAACATACAAGACACTAATTCAAAGCCAAAACACAACGTTTACGTTCTATTATGTTGAATTATCTGTTAACCGCCATTAGAATTTGATGTTTCTATTGTTTTTGCTAGGAATGACGACATATTAATTGTTTTAATTTTGCTGCAACTTCTCAGTCCCCATCAATGTTTATCGGAATGCATTTTTTCAGAAATTTTTGCTAACGCATCTTACTATAGTTTAGTGAAGCTCCTTGGTTTAGTGCGCTAGTTCACTTCACTTCAATGGTATGATTTCTGGTCGACTTTTTGTAATTGGCATTATTGTTCATACATTTTAATTATAATTATATGAAATCATCCCGAGGAAATGGTCCTGTGAACGTTTATTGTGCCGTTTGTAGCTCCTTTTGAAACAAGTAGTCTTCCTTTGGCATATTTCCGCTTGCATGGGTATCGTCATTTAAAGTATTTGCTAGTGCCGCTGTATCGTCGATTAATTCATTTAAAAGGCTGACTGGTGAAATTTAAATAAAAACGGTGAATGGTGACATTTGCTTCAACATTTGGAAAACAATTTAATTCCATAGATGCAACGAAAAGTGTTAGTAGTATCTACTAAGTAGGAATGTTATCAGAACAAGTTTCTTAACGTAGATGGCTAATATTTCTAATCGTTTCCGTTTTATGACAAAAAATATATTTGAAAATTATCTTTTTATAGAAATTAAATGAAATTAAATTGGCTCAAAATATCGTCTTTGTAGATTTTTAGATTTTATATAAAACAAGGAAATTATTAGTGTTAGTGTATGATTTTTGTCTCCAAATTTCTTTAACAATACCAGCTATCTAATGTAATGGCCAAAAATTAAATTAAAAACAAACTATTCAAAAGTCGAAAGAATCTATTGAAGAGATAAGTTAGATTTATATCTATGATTATTGTTGTAATTTCCTTATAAAACATTATAATTGAGTGAATTCTATTAAACTTCAACTTTAACTTACTTCATAAGCGTCACTTAGTTTAGATATTTTAAAAGACGTTAGAAGGGATGTCGCGTCGCGTCTCGTCGTTCCTTAGAGGATTTCTCAAATATTTATTGCTTTTTTGTATTAAACTGCTTTGCATGATTTTTTTTATGACTGCATGATTTTTATTAATATTTTCCTATAAAAATAATTATGCATTTATTCTATTAATCTCTTAACTTTATTTATATCTTAATGTATTTTCAATATTTACATCCTATTTTCTTAAAAATCAACTAAATCTTACTAAATCTTTAAAATTTTCTTATTAAAAAAATCATTTAAAATCCGTTTTGCATGCTTCGACAATTTTATCAACTTTTTTCTCCGAATTCTTTTTACAATTTCGCTTTTTAATCGATTTTTCTAAATTAAAAAATTTCCTCCGATTTTTTCCATTCTACTCGATGTTTTTAATTCTTTATTGTAACATTTTAAACTAAAAAAAAAAATCTTACATATACACATATATTACTTATAAGCTATCGAAACTACTTTAAGAAGGTCACCTATACCAAATTCACTAATATTTGAATATCTCAATTTTGTAGGGGTATGCAGAACAGCTCAATGCACAGCCCAAATATGTACGGCAGCGAGTCAATGCAGGCCAGCTTACAGGTGAGTTTTTTACCTTTTCTTCAAAAAAAAAAACAGAAAAAAACCCAACCATAAATGTCGCGTCGCAGTAATTCGTTGCAAAAACAATAACTTAAAACAAAAAACAAAAAAACAAATGATAAAGACTTTTGGAGAATAATTGCGGCTAAAGATGATGAAATTTATTGATTCGACAAAGTGGGATGGAAAGATGTGACCACCTAATATTCTTTTTCATTTCTAAATCGTTTGTGGTATTTATTTCCCTTTGCACCGACGATACCTCGAACCGCAGAACTTTTGGGCCTGTCCACCAAGTTTACTCGATGAAAGCTTCATATCAAATCACCAATTCCTGCGACACGACAAACAGCAGCGATGCCAGTCGACGAGTCCGGCTCGATCGCCAACGTCCTCGTCTCATACAAATAGGTTGGCATCAGCTTTTCTTAAAATTCTTCTTCGTTTGTGTAAATATCGGTACTGCACGCGTTTCTTGTTATCATTTTTTACTGAAGTTTTCTTGTAAATTTGCATGCGTTAGCTTTTCGTGCAAAAGTTTTCCGCCAAAGTCAATAGTAACGAACAAAAATTTTGATTGCGACAGTTTATCAATCAAAATGGAAGGCGACACAAATGGGGGCAGCTTTCACCATCAGCATCATTCCCACAATCTATATAATCATCATTCACAGCACCAGTCAACACAGCAGCAATTGGGAGCTGGCGATGGCAGCGGCCAGAACCAGCCGCAGCACCATCACACGGTGACGAACATCATCAAGCGGGAGCACCGTGACCACTGCGGTGACAGCGTCGGTGAGTGTGAAGCGGCGCCGTTTACAAATGAAAACGACGTCGCCGCTATGGCCGAGGACTTGTCAATGTCGGTGAACGAACATGACTCACACCTCTTGGAGGCCTAGACATACAACAACCCCCCCACACACACACACCCCCCCACCAATCCAAACCAACACTCAACTTAAGTAAATATACAAGATAAAATTAAAACATTAAAGATATTTAATTTTTGCCAGACACTTTAGTAATGATCCGAATAAGATGGAATCGTGCTAAATTCAGCACGTGGCATATATTTATACAAAGTATTTGTAAGAATGTTGAGTTCTGTGTAAAGGAACTGGACCGGTACGGGACACCTCTCAGACTCGTCGTAGGTTCTGATTGTAGGACGGTCTGTCAAACGCCACTCCATACAATCGATAGCTCTCTAAATTATGTATATAAAATGCACCGTCGCGAATGAGTGTTTACCTGTATGTGTGCGTGTGAGCTTGCGTGAGTAATTGTGACAACAAATTTCGGATGTAAAAAAAAAACAAAAAAAAAATTGAAAGCAATAAAGCGAAATCATGTTACAAGTACGGTAATTGGTAACTGACGAATCCAAAGTCTGGGACACCAATAGTCGAATGTGTAATCTAATAGTCAGCATATTCGTAGAAAGTTCCCTTTTTTTTTTTTGCCTTTTTATACTATAAATTCATCAACAACTGTGCTATTTAATCGATTTTGGTGACCGTTTGTGGAGGGAGACATGATCATTGGTCACATGGTTGCAGCTGACAATTAAGAGAGAACATTCGTTGCAACACCGAATGTAAGCCTGTAACGATAAGTTAATATTGACGTTAAAGTCTATAAGTTTGTAAATAGTAATCAAATAAAAGATATTTCCGTACAATCCTTGTTCCACATTGAGGCCAATTGCGTATTAAATTTTGATTTTTATAAGGGCAAATACGAGCGAGAATTTTCAATTGTAATAATTTGTCTTCTTCTATGAATTTTAACATGAATTTGCTTTAAAAAATTGTTTATTTTTTGTGAACGGTATTTATACAAAAGCCCTCGTAAACAAATTATATTTAGTATTTCCCAAGAAAAAAGAAAATTTCGAAATTATTTCCTATAATAAAACAGAATATGGAAAATTCTTACATGCAATTTATTTCTTTGAAAATTTGTTTGGCTATGCTTTGAAAAAGTCGTATTCTTGAAATTTCGCTTCAGTTTTGTAGTATTATACCCCCAATTAAGCGTGTTTTTTTTTTTCCTGACAATTTTTTATATATTTTGGCACTTTAATACTTAAAAATGGAGTTTTGTTGTTAAAAATATTCTACTTTTAAGTACAGAATTTTATTGAAACAACAAAACTTTGTAGCTTTTGTGGATTATTGATAAGTCGTTCTTTCTGTTTGCTCTTGCAATGTTCCTTACTACTTAATGTTTACTTTGTGTAATTGGCGCTCAATTCAAATATGTCCAGTATTACAAAAATCAATGTAATTGCCTCCTGACTTACCACTCATTAATTCTGTACAAGCGGAAATTTGTATCCTGACTCCTGAGAGACTCGTGCTATTTATATAAAATAAAGATAAGTGCGATCGTGTAAATTGCCTACTCAAAACTACTCCTATGCAAAAAAGGGCGATGTCTTTCTTCAGTTATAAATAATTGTAAAGCAAAATAATCATTCATGTATTGTATTAGATGAATTAATTACAATCTAACACACAACTTCTCTACATGAAATTATAAGAAAAATAAATAAAAAATGTAAACAAAATCTAAGAATAGATCATATAAAAGAATTCAACAACAAAAAAAAATATCTGAGGGTAACATTTCATATCAATGCTAATAATTAACAAAATTAACATAAATAATAATAATAATAGTTTATCTTACTTTCGGTTCCATCTCCAGTTCGTGTTAATATCGTAAGGTTTTGTTTGTATCGACTAAAGTATGTAAAACATGACGAGAACGAATGTGTGTTACGATTTACGGAGCAACTGAAGTCAGTTTTCAGTTGCTCAGTGGGATCTTACGTTATTTAGACAAGACAGACGCAGGGCATTACGGGTCCCATGGACCGCGTTAACAGTTTTCGTTTTCACCTTATCAAGGTCATCAAGATTGTTTGTTTTAGCATAATTCGTACGAAATATATCAACTTAGATTAACCAAGAGGCTCGTCCAAACGACAATCAGCGTCACACCGAGCGATTTCTCCTTTGAAACGGCTCCTATTGTCTGTGACCTGGTATCATTGGCACGATACCTAATACCTAACTGTTATTGTTCACTTATGTGTATTATTTGATTATGTAAAATATGTTTACGTTTACGAAAGGTGTTTGTGATATATGGAAGGTGTAATAATTTAATTAAAATAGCAATACGAAACTGGTGCCATTTACGTTTTAACTTACTCGTCGGTGGTCGGTAAGAAGACATTTATGCATCATTGGAAGTAAATGCGATACAAATTGCCACACGACGATAATTATGTCTCTGGATTATCAGCATAATGTGAAAATGAATAAGCATGTAAAACACACGTAAAACTTAATTTAATTGAACGAATGGAGTTGTACTTTTATTATTGTACTTTTTACTTTAATTCATATTATCCGCAATTTAAAATTCATGTAGTGTACCACTAATCTAAAGCATAAAAACATAATATAAATTATAATAAAATTTGATGATGGAAAAACAAAATTAAACCGATAAAACAATATCTACATTTCATGAATAAAATTCATTTTTAATCGTAATGAAAGTTACCTGTATATTTATTTATCAGCTTCTTTTTTACAGTAAGAGATGTGTTGGAGATCTGCCGCTAGGAAAGGTAAAATCGGTATATTTTATGATTTTTTTTATAAACTTATAACAGAACAAACAAAAGCAAATTTTAGAAATTTGCTTTAAACTTAATTAATTTCCAAAAAAAAATTAAAAAGGAAACAGAGAGCATAAACAAAAAGCTGAGTCACAAGATTCTGGACGCGCCATGCGATTTGCGTTATAATATTTGTATCGATAAATGTCCCTCCTCCCTTCACTGCGCCAATTTGGATCCTTTAATGTGCAGGGGGCGATCAGCGACGATTGATGCTCTGTAAGTGGCATCCGTCGACCCTCAATGTAGCCTCGCCATGGGGTGGTGTGCACAGCGCAAACACCGTGCAGTTACAGTCAAATGAACATAAATGTGTTTCTTGTACGTGCGTGTATCGCATAACTAGTTGGCAATAAACAAATGGCATGGCCATGATGCAGATAAATATCACTTTTCTATGCAGGGTACATACTTAAAAGTAAATATGCGCACAATCATTGGCTAACGAGAGGTTTTTTATTTATTTTTGTAAGATCCGCGCTGGGACACGTTTCGGCCATTCCATAGCGATGTGAAACTACAATATTACATATTATATTATGCAAATAAACATAAAATCGGCAGTCGCGATTTGCCTAGGCAGTTATCCTACAAACGTAATTGACAATAAAAAATTTACTGCTTTTACAATAAAGGTGCAATTAGAAGTCTTTTTTAGCAAGTTAGTCTTGTTCAAAATAATCGTTTTTTACACTTTAAGAGACTGATTAACTCATCAAATCAAATCAAATTCGATTTCAACATCATAACGAATTGACAAAAAATCCAACATTTATTCAACGCCACCGTGCATAAATTAGTTAATGGGGAATTTTCACTTATTATATTTTATGTTTGAGGCTAAAACAAGGGATTTGTTTCTTGCCTTCTACTTGCTAAAATTTTCACTTAAAAAAAATGTTTTAATTATTTTGTATACTTAAAAATTACCTAAAACATTTCTTTTACATCTTAATATTTGTTCAAAAATGTTGCCGAAAAATCTGTTGTTTTGTACATATTAAAAAATCAACTCCGATCTACAACTAGTTTTTTGACCTTGGCATATTTAGCAAAGTTGTCTCAATAAGACATTCATTAATGTAGAAGAAATACAATAAAATAAAATAAATAATTGGTAAAAAGTTATAGTTTCAAAAATAGAAAAAAACAAATCGGTAGTTAATTTTAAAAATTTATGTTAAGGACATTGACATATTTTAAAAAATTGTTTGCCTTGCAGAGTTTTACAATTATGTAAAACATTATTATAACACAAAGATAAAGGATTTCGTGTTTTAAGCATGTTAAAATTTTTCAACACAATTTTTTTAGGCTTTCCTGAGAAAAAACAGAAACACTAATTTTTTTTGACGGTGTTCTAAAGAGTGACCTTGAAAAATATTAATCATCATCATTACATTTTTACAAAGTCCGATATGGTTGGTACGTTTATTTTAACTCTTTTTTTTCGAGCGTATAATACACGGGTATATTATTTTCTTAACCTTACGATTTTCCTGGTTTTCTTTTTTCTAAAGTGTAAAAAAAAAGAACTAATGTTTAATGGAAAATTTATTTTAAAGTTATATGTATTTTGACAAAAATTGAAAATAATAAGGATTACAAATCCAAATGAGTTTTCTGAAATTCTCTTGCGTATATGAGAGAGCAGATATATCGACCGCAAATAAACCGACTTAACGACCAATTCTAAAATGGAGGTTGACAACATAGTGACACAAATCATAACAAAACTAAAAATGATCCCTTAAGCAATTGAACTTACTGATTCATCCTAAATCAAGGAGTCTTACGGAACTGCACCAATCTTTTACATATTTAAAAATACCAAATTGAAATTAGACAAGTATACTGGCACCAAAAAGCCTCAAATATTATAACTAAATGTAATGAAATAAATCTATTGATTTAATGCACCAATAAATAAAATATCTATCGCTGATCAACTGCCTGCATTCGACCAAAACCTTTCAAAGAAACAAATGAATTAAGAATATACAAATTCATATGGTCCAGAAATCTATCGTATCTTTGTAAGAATTTGAATTAGGTATTTTGCTTAGTTTAGTTAGTTTTAATTGCTGAAGTTTTTTAAGTATTGATTTTTTTAAAAATTAAGTCCTAATCATTAAGAAATTACGTTTTATTATGTTTTGATGAATTGAAATGAACAAATAAAAATTAAAAAGAACTATTCGAATTTAGACACAGTGACCATATCTATACAATCTGAAAAAAACAAATATGACAACTTAAAAACACTAAACCAATCCAGTAATCTACATAGAACTAAACAAATAATACACCATGACAGAAACATAATACATATGCAAATGAAACATCTTTTACGTAAACCTTATAACAAACTACTTGAACTCAAATTACTTAATTCGTAGAAATTATTTCAATCATGTGACCAATTTTTAGTTGTGCTTTGTTTTTTTTTCCGATATTGTTTCATTGTTTTATTATAACTCTGGAGATTTTTTGAAGAGTTTAAATTTGGGCGGAACGAAGTTCAAGGGTCTTCTAGTTTCATATAAAAATTATTTAGATGCAGATAGTAAAAAGATGAAACAATGCAGTTTGTTGCATACGTGAAAGAGGAAAATGTTCACTTGCAATGTATAAACTTATACATAGTTGAAGGCTTACAAACCATTTTAAAAATATTTTTAATAATGCCGATAACCAACGCCTCTGGTGAAAGATCATTTTCATTTCACATAACCATTTGAGCAATCTATCATAGAATTTGTAAATTAAGTAAATTTGAATTATTTCCAAGCAAAATTTCGTGGTTTTATTAATGGTTTGATTTGAGGACACATTTAATAAAAAAGGAAGGTTATTTAGTATACGATTTTTTGTTTTTTTTTTTTAGTTTCGATAATTTGAATAACATTTGATAACTTTATTAATAGAGATTTTTAAACAATGAAAGCCACATTTAGCAAATTGAGTCTTTCTGTTAAATCAAATGTAAATTTATTGTAATTGGTGGAGCTTAAGAACACAAACATTTGTGGCGACATGTAAAGACATTACTTTTGAATACAAACATAGAGTTTACTTGCAAAAATATGAAAGTGCAGATGTTTTTTCAAAGCAATTTTTGGATATTAGAAATCGGAAAATTGCAGTTAATATTTCGACCGGACTTTACATGATGTTGTAATTACGAATATGATTCATGTGAACCGCCAATCACCGTGCATGGTCGATGGCAAGTGTTTCTAGCGTTATTCACGATGGCGGAGACCACCACTGTCAACCATAAGTATCCACTATATCGACGTCGATCTTTCCAGAACTTTCAAGAGCTACACAATCCATCCCAGCTTTTTGTGCACTGAATCGAGGCGGAAGGCCTTTTGTCAAAAACATTGGATAACAAAAGTACATATACTACCCCATATCGTTTTTGTTGAAAAAAAATTCCGATCTGGTTAGTACGTATATAACTAAATCACAGCTTAAACGCCTGCAGAACAAAAAACTAAAAAACCTGCTAAAAAAATCCCGCACACCCACTTAATCCCTCTACAAAGAACAGTTTCTACACCTCGACAAAATATCAAGATTAGCAAAATCAAAACTAATACACAATATAAGAACAACGTTAGAAGACAAAACATCACCATATATGTTAGTACAATAGTTCAACCAGCTTTATAGCTGCAAAAATCTACAAAGCACTTCTCTCCAGAACTCAATGCAAGAGTTTAACAGAATACTCGTACTGAATAAAAAATATTACAAAGAAGGGCACATACAAAAGAGAAATTGAAAAACTACCAATAACAAATTTAAAATAACAATATAAAAAAAAAACAGGGGAAAAAATAACAAAACTATTATAAAGAGTAAAATAAATAAACAAATGGGTATCATAAGTTTTTTTCGAACTTGAACACCCAAACGAGGCCAAAAGTCCTTTTCTTTAATAAATGCCGATTAACCAATCGGGTTCTTTGTTCAGCTAAAAAATGTTTTTGCTTTTTCAATAAAAAGTATCCTGTTGCTGTTTCTGTTGGTCTAATGGCGAAGGTAACTATGCTTCCTTATATTATCATAATAGAGCAGGACATTTTTTTGATCTGCTCTTTGAATAAAATCGTCATGCAGTACTTTTTATAAGTTCATAAGTTTTATACATATTTTGAAAACCCAAAATTGATAAATCATTTTGGTAAGAAATGTTACTTATGTTAAATATGCAACACAAATTAAGTATACTCGAAATATAGTTTTTTTTTTAAAGAATACAATAAGTTTATTCGGTCCAGGATATTAATTATTATTATCTATTGTGAAAATGGTCATGATGTCCTTTGTTATTTATTAATTCGCCGTTGAGAAATTACATGGACAGTTATTTAATCATTGCCGCTCGTATATGTATATAATATGACGATAGAGAAATGCGCTGCGTTAGCGAAAATATGAAAAGCATCCTGTCTATCCGGATTCAGTTTATGTATTGTCCTTATGTACTTGTATTTCGCCTGCAAGGGCATGTACTTGTGTATTCGTTGTCTCGTTGAAACAGTCTTTGCATGCGATGGAACCACCCGAACTCGAAAGACCGCCCTCAAGTTTCCTTTGCACACGATGCACCAGTTGTCGGTGCTTTCTTCGTCCATGCGAAGGACGATGTTTTGCACCGAACGCGAGTGCAGCTTGTGAACAGCGCTGCTGCAAAGCTCACTGAAGATAACAGCGATAATGTTGTTTATGTGAAAACCATGTACATAGTACATCTTATGTACCAACTGCCGCGTGTTCCGTTTTATATGTTAATATTATGCTGAGCTCTCTTTAACATTCCTCTGCCGCTCCTGAACTCTGCCGCTTCGGATAGACAGCATAAAATGATCAGCTTTAAGGAAAATTAAATATTGTAATTGAATATTTTCACAACACGTGTTCTCCGACATAACCCGATATTGTAAATAGACTGAATGGCTAAACAGAAAATTATTAGAATAAAATGATCTGACACATAAAAAATGCAAATTAACAGGTTTTTATTTTTTGGGTTTCTTTATTAAACAGAATTGAAAGGGTTTGTGAATAATTGTTTTAACAATTCCTCAATATGCTAGATTGCTTGATATGCTTCATTTTCTTTAGAATTATTATTATTTAGTTGAGATACGGAACAAGTCTTTCTTCAAACTAACCCGACTATACAATAACATGTATATTGTTAATAATGTTTATAACATAAATTTAATTTCATTAAAAGAGATGATAGACTTAACGAATAAAGAAATAGTTTAGATTAGTATAATCGATTTTTATAGTTTTTTCTTCCTGTAGTCCTAAAAAAATTCTATAGAAAGCCTTTCATTTTTCATTAAACGCTTTCTATGATTGACCATGATTAAAATGATATTCAACAAAAATATGTATTTATTTGTGGTTGGTTCTTTTGTGTGTTGAAGGACAATCCATTTTGGTGAATTAGACTCAGACTTTTAAAACACGATTAAACATTTTATTTGTTTAGAATGTTTGCAATTTTCATGTTTTTTAAACAACTGAAACAACTAAGGCCCATTTGTATAAAACAATAAAATTTAACTTTCGTCGTTAGAAATCGCTAATTGTAATTTAAATGCTTCAGACAACAAGTGCAATGCTCAAAACTTTATGGAAACATCAACAATTATCATTTACATAATTATCAGGCAAAATGTGCTGTAACTGGTACCCATTTTCAATCTACGGTAGTGGATCAAGGCGATTGGAGTAGTTATCATTCATACTGACAAAAACGCCAAAGAAGAAGTGAATTAATTCGAGGTTCCATCTTGTCGCCGAAACTCATCTACAACCAAGAGCGACTGGCACAGCAAACGAGGACAGCATCTCAATTGCGAACAACGGCGTCAACCATCTCCCGTTTCCAATAATGTTCAATTAGTTGCCGTGGACGGAGGCGGGGTGGGCTCCTTGATTAGCTTATTGGTAGCAATTTATTATGAGCATTTCATATCACCCTCGTGACATTCTTCAGTAAAACAGTATTGTTTGTGTTTTTTTTTGTTTGGTCCTGTTTTTGACTCAATACTAAATATTTTCGCAAGAAAAGCGTTTACTCAATTTCAATGAAATTTGTCAATTCAATTCAAATAGATTCACAGTTCTCTTAACGTTGTTTAGTCAAAGTCGGCGACCTCTCATTACCGCCTCCACCGTGCCACTCCGTCCGCGAATTCACCTTCTATCGCCAAGTCCGTAATTGCGATATCCTTCAAATTGTAAATTCTGTGAACATCGTCTGCAATTTATCAAGGCTGCGGTTTTAATTGCTGTTTCTCCTGACATTGAATGTTTTGATAAGAAAATAAGAAACAACTTTTCAAGACTTTCTTGAGTTCGGAATAGCGCTGCGGAGCACAAGCATTCTACTCAGTCTATATATATGTGTGACCGTTGGCTCACACCATCACCCCCACCTATCCCCCCACCCATCCTCCACCACCCACTACATCTTCAGATCCTGCATTCATTTTGCCTGTAATTTCCTATCGTTGAACTTTTTCGCGTTGCTTCCAATCGCATTCTGTATATGTTACCTTTAGAGAGTGCCTTCCGTTTCTCGGCATCGCTTGATCACTTCTGACAGGTTGTGGCAATAAGGTCTGCGTGGAGTGAGTCGCACTGGAAAGCTTTCCATGGGGATGGAGATGTAGAAGGTTAGACGGGGTTGTATGTGTAGTACGGTCGCAATTCTGTTTAGTCAAGATCCAAGTATTTATTTATCATCGCCCACCCACAGGACTTTTGTCAAACTTTTGGTTAGAGTATAAGATGGCGAGAGAGGGATTGCCAGTAACAACGAAAAAATTTATAATAAAAAATGCGAAAGCACAATGAAAATAAAACGGAGAAGACGACGAAGAAGAAGAAGAAGAAGCTAGAAGAATGAAATTAAATAAGAAGCGGCGCGGCGCGGCGGGAGGGGTGACAAAATAAAAACTTTTCACCACAACTTTGTGTTTGTTTTTGTTGTTCTTTTTTTTTTTTTGTTTTGCTTAGTGACTCTGTTTGTTTTCATTTTATGCTCACTCCATGTGAATGGTGAACGATGGAGGCAACTCTTCAATACAACCTTAAAACGAGCCTAATCAACGATGAACTGCGGTGACTTTGACTGCGAGGTGGGAAATTAAAAGCAAATTCCAAAAGTTCGAGTGACGGCTCAATTTAATGGTTATGTGGATTTTAGAATGGGTTTTTCATTGCTATGTTTAGGCTTTTATTTTAAATTGCTGCAAATAAATAAAATAACAAAAGTTTGAGCGAATTTTTGTAAGAATATGCATTGGCCAATTTCATCAGACATACATACAGAAAATCGCAACGTATCCCAAGTTTACCGTCACTTCATATTGGACTCATGCAATCAATTGTTTTTATTTTGCCACTGGTAAAATACAAAATTCACGTAAAACCCTAACATTCAATGTCCCCATCTAGTTACCACTCTCACTCCCACTCCCACTCCCACTCTCACACCTACTCCCATTTCCGTTCCCATTTAATAGGAAATGTACATAATCAACAAACTCACATACACACGAACACACAAAGCCAGCTGAACATAAACGACTGAGTAATATCGAAGAACAACAGTCAAGCAGCATGGTGAAAAGGGTTATGCAAGGAAACTGAACGCAAGACGTACAGAATGGAAGGATTATTGCCAGCAATTATCATTATAGAAACTAATTAGAAGCAGTTGGAGCAGCCTAAAACTAATCAAATCAAATCATAGCTGAAATAGCATTTCCAGTGGTAATCAAAATTTAACCACAAAATGATATTTTGTCGAAAATTTGTTGCTGAATTACTTTCTCTGTTTTGTGGCTGTACAGTGCACATGGGACGGGGGACGGGGGGAGGGGAGTAATTGTATGTACCACAAGCGATGGTAACTGGTTGGAGCTTAAAGTCTTCGAGACCTGTACAGAAGCAAAATGGGTGGTTTGTTGGAAACAATGAAATGTGAAGAAAATTAGCCAAATCTTATAATGGACTTAAACATTTGATTAACCACAACATTCTTTACGAATTTCACATTCTCACATTTTTCCGCGCGTAAAACTGACTGTATCGACCTTTCACACCTAATTTCATTTGCAATAAAAAAAAATTTATAAACATCCCCGAGAATGAAATCCTAGTCGTTACTTCCAATTTTTCAATCATCCGAAATTATGCTGTAAAACTTAACATTCGCTGCTATCAACGCAATTTGATCAGCGCCAGTCGCTTGTCGCGTGCTCACTCCTCGTCGTTCATTGTAATTGATAGAGGTGGCAATTTTTTTCTATTTGCCATAAAATATAATACAAAAGATAAATAATTCCGATGTTAATTTGATGATTCTGTGAGAAGATGCCCTTCCACGTCATTTGGCGTTATGTACTTTTAGGTGTACAATCAAAGTTCTTAGTTTTACAAAAAAAAAAAAAATGATGTTGCAGCTGAATACTCTTACGTAATTCTGTTGTCACAAAAAATGTATGATGATGAAGGGAAACTAAATTATTCACTTAATTAAACATATTTTGATTCTCTTACATGGAGAAATATATTGATTTCGAGTGAGACAAATGGGAATTTTGATTCAATGTTTTTGCTATGTTGTTTTCTTTCAACATTACAGAAGCCTTTCAATTTAAGGCCGATTACAAAGTGATAAGAAAGTGTTAACCAATGAAAATTTAAGAAAATAATCATTTTTGGCAGTGTGTCCTTATTAGGTTTTTTCAAATTTCAAAAAATAAAACACATCCTTTTTAACTCAATTAATTATATAATAAAAAGCTTTTTAGTCTTCTGCAATCTTTACATCGCTTGTGCTGCTCTCTTCACATTCAACGGAATGGCGATGATAGAAAAACATCTATGAAAGTAAACATCAACTTTAATGAACATGTTTCAACGCACATCCGTGCAAATTTACTGCTAGAGTGTCGAGCATAATTCATAACTGCTACATTGCATAACGCAAAACTTACGGCCAGAATCCTCCTGGAGCGACACACGCAACGCTGCGCTGTGACGTACAACATGAATGTGGGAGGAAAAAAAAACACAATGGAACGCCGCCTCACCCTCGCCCAGCTGCTTCATCATTTTCCACCCACCCTTGCAGCGCCGCGGCGGTTGAGCCCCTCGCGATATTGCAGCGATATACACGATATAATGCCGTTTTAAGTATGGCAGTTTGCCCCTGCCACCTCTTCCATCTCACATGTACACACATTTCAGCGCGAGGTGTTTTCCTTGCGTTTATGCATCGATGCGGTGCTGGGCCGGCTGTGGGATGGGATCTGTGCGGATGTAGCAACTTAATTTAATGTACCTAGCTCACTGTGTTGACTTGTTAACTTGTCGACAGCGATTGAAATGGCAATGGGCGTCTAAATTATGGCAAAGCGACGTATGACTGAATAAATGAAGCAGTTCCGAGGTCAGTTTTCGTTATGTCTTCAAAAGTTGAGTTAATCTGTACGTTAACTTTGATTGCTTTCAGCCATTCAAATGCAAAATGAAAACTGCGATCGCAGCAATATCTCGATTACCTAATTGAAAAATGTTATCAACATAAATACATTCATTGTCGGGCCACAAACAATGAATCACATCAAAAAAAAAACAGCGCGACGCGACGGCTAAAGATGACTCGACTGTGAGCTGAAAATACGCAACCCTTGCCCGACTACTGTAGATATTCGCAATGCTTCCATGAACAATAATGCGATTGATACTTCTCCAAGCTCCGTTCTGAGTCTGCCAATATTATTTATAATGGGGTGCCGAAGCCTGCCCATGCCAGCCATAGCCTATGCCACAGCCGTCAATCAGAAAATTGATGCTTACGCGAGAGAAAGCATTTTCCACCGAGCCTCGAAACGCTCTAAGCTCATTTATAAGAAGAATCTGCGTCGGGGTGGATGGGTGCGTTTAATGTATTCGCCATGGGAGTATGTATTGCTAAACGCCAGTTAGGGATGACGAGTGGTGGGCGACTCACTATGCGAATGTGTTCCGCATGCAACACTCGCACCGTGCGGGCTGCTTGCCGCGTATGAAGTCAGAGTAAAAATTAGCAAAACACGTTCAGGGTACTTGGAAGGCAAATATAAGTTGGAAAAGTGTTGCTGATCAGACAGAATATATAATGCAATTATGTCTAAAGCGCATAGGACAAGGCGTGGAGACGGTACGGCATAATTTGCGCGAAGCTTTATCACATTTATGCGGCTGGAAGAGCGTTCCGGGGCGAAGTGGACGGGAGGTGAGTAGGCGAGCGCCATCGGATCTGTTCTCGAACAAGTAGAGTGGCCCAAGGGAACGCAATGTAATTTCAATAGGGTGCCGAGATTTCTTGTTTATGTACCTTAATATTGTTATACGAACCACTCTCCCACCACCTCGGCAAGCGCTAAAGCGAATTTGGTGGCGCGTGCATTCTGTGTAGCAGCGCCGCTATTCATAAACGATTTGAATCATTTACGATCTTTGTTGCGAATATTTTTGTAAACATGCGCCATGCCCTCGGTTTACATGATTAATTCGAGTAGGAGCCAGGAAGCAAGTGACTGTTTGTTATGAATGAGTTAATGTGACATGCCACTACAGGACTCGACCTGTCAACAGCCAATCTGCGCTAACATTCACAATTCGCGTTTGCCCCCCCCCCCCCCCTACAACTCACGAGAAGGGCAATTTCGTAATTGCATGCACAATTGTGTTTTGAGTATTGACACTTTATATAAGAGGGCGAAAAACCTTTTCATGCGTAATTTTATAAACAAATATGAAAATATCATTTAGTCTTTTATGTTATTTTTCATTACAGGTATATGATTCCAAAAATATGTGGTATGTTAGTACATTTGTGCGTTTTTCTCTTAACGACTAAATTTTCAGGAGATTTTTGATACTAAAAAAGACAAAAAGTATTTAATGCAATAATTAAATGTCTAATTTCGTTTGTATATTATCTCTTATACCCATTGTAGTTCATTTTTTTGTCGTATACAAAATTTTTAAACGGCACATTGGCGAATTTTGTGCCAAAGAGTTTAGCGCCCTTTTTTATCTATTCTGGGAATTGTCTTCTGAAATTCGGGAAGTCAAGGCCACGCTAAACTAGCATTGTGAACAAGAGCACCCTAAAAACTTAGCACTTAAAACTCTTCCATTCTTTCTGGGCTAACTCAATTCTCGTATAATATTACCCATGCAAATTGACTACATTATATCTAAAAATTAATAAAATTGCAGAAACAGCAGTAAGTTCAACACTTTTGAGTATAAAAAAAAATAAAAAATTTTCCAAATTTGTTTTTTTTTTTGCATTCCTCCCTACATGCAATCAGATACAAACTACGAATAGAGTAAACAAATCATCACATATGTGCCCATTAAATGATGTGCATCGCCATCGAATCGAGTGACAACCAGCGTGCAGGACGAACGGAAGAATTGGGGCTTTCGCAAATATGTGTATATTGAGGACGCACCTGACGCCTCCCTCCCGGAAATGTTTACATTCGCCAAATAGACGCCAGTTCAGTTTTTATTGCTTACTTAGTATGCATTTGCATTCAACATATGTCCTGCAACAGCAACATACGATTGATATAAATATCTGATTGTTCTCGACGCGACGGTCAATCCTTCGAACAGAGGAGCGTGTGACAGAGGCCGCTCGTTGTTATTGGCTTCCAACAATTTTGCAAAATATTTGCATACGGCTCGTAGCGCCGCGCCACTCGCTCGGCTCGCCGTTTATTGTTTGAGCTTTAAATTTTTTGTTGTTTCGCTGTCACGCTTTACAATTTTTTGTTGCGGACTTGATGGTGTGCATTCTGCATGTGTCGAATTGGGATAAACCTGTATAGTTTAAAGCTTTTAATGCAAAATTCAACTTCCATTAAAATGGGGAGAAACTGTTGCTCCTTCCGGCGCTTTTTTTGTACCACTTATTAGCTTATCCCTTTTAAATTGACACTTAAGGACTATTATTTCTTAATTTATTAAAGCCAACTTAGCTAGGTTTGTTCAAAATTTTTAAATGTTTTTACCTAAAAGTGTTTTTGCGTATTGGCAAACGGTCTGCGGTGGCAAGTCGAATCTGTAATAATTGTTTGCTTGCTGCAGTCAACTGTGCTAAGAGATAAAACTGTTGTCTGCTTGATAAACGGTTCAGTGAAATAAAAACATATTTGGAGTGTTTAAATTCGTTTTAAAAAATCCTGGCTTTGTGTATTAATTTTTTTTTATTTAAGGACGACTGTCCCGCGCTATTGACACTTTAATAATTCGATTTTCGCGCATCCACAGTTATCAGATGGTACCATTTAGCACCGACATCAACAAATTACTGTACCACAGAAGAAGTACGCCGCAATTTGCATTTGATTTAGCAGCTCATACGCGCGTCCCTGTAATCAGTAACATGATATATTTGCGGCAACTAATATAAATATAGAGATTTAGGCAAGGCAACAAACATTTCACCGTCAACCGAGGCTGCACCTTTCACTCGTCTAACGAATATGCCACGCAAATCTTTAAATATGCGTCCACCAGGACGATTTATCCCTTTTGAGTGAGCCTGTGTGAGAGTATATCGCTTTCAGTGGTTTTTCTTTTCATTTTTATGCTGATCTCTAGGATTTGTCTCGTTAAATTGATATAAGCTTCGACCTGTCACTGGGTACACCATTATTCCGGTGTTCGGCTCAGCTTCGGCCTCCAATATTTATACGAGCATCTGTACATATTTCTCTTCTGCTCTCTTTCTCTCGTTTTTCGTTATTACTATCGGTGTTATGTGGCAAAAGCGTGTAAATATATAGTTGAAGTGGAGACGGCGACTGACGGTTGGGGTGGTGGACAGTAGCGGACCAGCACGCGGAAAATATAATAACACACGACTAGACTGTGGGAAAGGGTGGACTTGATATATGGCACGGATGGGATAAGACCTTGTTTATGCGTCGTCATGGCCATCGGTGTTTGAGTAAATCCTTGACGCATATACGAGTGTATACCGCCGGACCTTATAAGACATTTTTGCATGTATTTAGGCGGATGACGCGTCAGCTGAGGGTTCAATTGAGTAACGGGGGTGGACTGGATGTTGTGGAGGATAAATAGCGGATTGTGGCGGATCGTAAACCCATTCTGAAAACTGGTAACGACTGCTAAATGATAAATACAATGATTATGGGATATTTATGTGATGTACGTTTATTTTATTATCCCATTTTACTTACTTTTTTCTATTCATGAATGCGATGGGGTGCCCGCTTGTCCGTATTCCGGAGTGATTCGACTGTGCGGATTTGAATCAATTCATTAACGCTTATGATGTTAGATGAACTGGGCATTATTCATTACAAGTA
The DNA here is from genome assembly GCA_026546915.1 of Sylvicola fuscatus. Classification (NCBI taxonomy): domain Eukaryota; kingdom Metazoa; phylum Arthropoda; class Insecta; order Diptera; family Anisopodidae; genus Sylvicola; species Sylvicola fuscatus. The sequence goes on along the minus strand of JANSTS010006206.1, from coordinate 20,236 downwards.
GCTGACACTTTTTCTTTGTTTTCTGTCTGTAACTATAACAGTTACCAGCCAGAATGGGCAGTTTTGCATGTAAAAGCGGTAAACATTTTCGATGATGAGAATTTCACTATAACATTCCTGATTTGAATACAAACGGCTGGGAATGAATCGGATAAGCCATCGCCCATCGAGCGTACTTACACACTTGTCTGTTCAGAAAACGAGAGACTTAAATGTTTATTCACTATATAGTACTACACGAGCGTGTAGATATGCGTTGAGATTACAATAAGGGTTAGGGAATGGCCTGCACTTTCGAGATATGTTCCAGCTATTAGGACGTTTCGGCATATATATTAGCATTTCTATCTTGTCGGCGCTAAAGATACATTGCAAGAGTTTTATTGTAGCATAAGTGAAAACATGTAATAATATTTGCTCATATGTGATTCGGGTATCACCGACAACCAATTCAATAACACCCATCCAAGAATACAGTTCCAGAAATAAAGACATAAAAAACAATAAACTATGCAAACACGTATTATATTTCAATTGTATTAAACGCGTCACACCTCACCCCAGCCACCTACATGCATCCCACCCATGCCATCGGAGCTGCTGGATACCTAAATGTATGCTTAACAGCTCCGAAAACTTGTCTGTTGTCTTGCAGATTGTCCTGTTGTAGAGGCGGCTGTTTGCTATAGAGGTTTTTGGACTCGTAGACGGATTGTGCTCACACTGAAATGAATCGGGGGATGGGCCGTTCTGAGTGTGTTAGTTGAGAGAATCTACCCTTATTGGATGTATAATTGCAAACTACCATATTTCAGACGACGGAATTTTGCTGCTCTGATAAAAGGAATAATCATTTATCCAGCATTTACATGTCACAAGGGTGACGATTTACTTTATATGTACACACATGCTTTGGGTTTCCAAAGGCGTAGAATTCTACGAACTCGCATTTATCTTGAGCTTTTTAATTTCACAAGATGTATTTAATGTAATTTGTTAAATGTTTTAACATGCCTCAGTCCTCAGCATACAATATGCTGGCGCTGCTCGTGCCACGCTGCGTACAGCACATAAATTTCTGTTTCCAACCTTTTGATTGTCCAAGATTTTTTTTTTGCTCTACGTTTTGCACATTCACGTAAAACTCGATATTTTTTTCCAAAACAAAAAATATATTATTTTAAAGAGAAATAAAATTTATACAATAGCAAGTATTTTAAAACAAATAATATAATTAATTTGTTGTCATATGACTACCGCGACTGCGTCTAAAGAACGCAATCCATTCACCTCAATTTCACGCCATGTCTCATCAATAGAATCTAATCTTATGAACTAGGCAGGTTCATTTATTTAAATAAATTGTATGTTAAAAGACTCTTTCATCAAAGTCGATGACTCTGACCGGTATGTTTCTCTGTCTTATTATAGAAATATTTCATCCCTATATTATTTACATTGGTGAAATTTTGCTAATTGTGTATTTGAAGTGTAAAGCACGAAAGGGATGTAATAGCGCCTCTTGTGGATTTTGTTACCTATTCTAAATCTGTGAATTTGGTGTACAATATTTATCTCTCTTTCTATGTTGAATGAAAAAAAGACGAGGCAGGCCTGCCCAAGATTTCATATATATCCTATACTTTATAAGTTATAATATTTGAACGGCTGAGATTTAAAACATGTGATGCATAAAATAAAGTAGATTCATTCCGAGAAACATAATTTTTCAGATTATTCGATTTTACGCCACATACAAAATGTTTGTTACGATTGGTCTACCCGTTTATGAGATATTCGTGTCCCGAACGATCTGGAGGAAGGTCGGATGGACGGACGAACAAGATTACATAAATTATCGCTTTTTCGTGTGTTGAAAAACATAGGCTAATACATATGAAATAAAAACACCGGTAAAGTTTGACAAGGTGCAGAAACAAGTTCGCGTAGTTGATTGGAAATTTGTGACGGCTCTTCTTGCTGCTTGCTTTTTATTGATATTTTTCGTCTTAAAATCACTGAAAACAATTTTTTTGTGATAAGTTGCAATACAAATATGTTCTCTAATCAGAATTCTAAGAAAGCGACTGCTTCCTCTCCTTCTTCTCCTAAAAATGTATGTGGACTTATTTGCTTCGAATTTTTAAACAAGAATGTTTCAGCCCGATTCCTAAAATATGTCAATTATACGACCGAGTTTTTTTTTTACACAAACACGCAGCAAAACATTGTCGCGTTATCAATACGTCTGCACTCATAGTATACCTGAACGCCACATGAATCGCAAACTTTTCCAACGGCGCAGTGTTTTTTTTAGCGTCTATCACCTACCGGCTATCGCATTTCGATTGTTTCGGAACACAGGATGCCAGACCTACAGAACATACACTGTGGAACTTTGCATTTGCGCTAAAATTCCATAGGGCATTCTCCGTTAAGGACGCATTCACGAATATCCGTCAAACATGCGGCAATGGCCAAAAAAAGAACATGATTAAAAGAATCACACAACAACGTCAACACTCAACGGACATTCCGAGTTGTATAAAATCAATGAGATTCGGTCAAATGCTGCAAAGACCTGAACAAATTTAAGCGGAGATGAGAAAAATGCCAAAAGCAACACGAGTCACGATATTCTCATACAAAATAGAGTTGACCATATCACGCCTTTGGCGGAAAACACCTCCAAACTCGCCACATACGAATACATCATTGTGGAGAGGCAAAAACGCATGAAAATGGAACCTGAAAAAATAAACACAGAAAGCCGGAGCTGAGCACCTCATTTCAACAGCTTGAGCTCGGAAGGCTTAAAATGTTCTTGTTGTTTTCCGCTGCGGAAACAACAACCGACCTCCATAACCACATCTTGTTTGTTTACAAACAGACTGGGGGTTGATGTCATAACAGTGGTGCAAACTGAAATTGCATGCAAACTCGGCGTCTATCTATTGTTGTAGTTTCGATGCCTTGTCTTGTTGTCTTGGATTCGGTGTTATTCCATTCACGATCAGAGCAATCGAAATTTTCTTTTACAAAAACAGACGATAAGACACATAACATATCTTGGAATATAATTTTTTTTTGACAAAAAGAGAAAAAAAAATATGTCGAGAAAAAATGTCAAGGACGAATGGAATTATTGCTACAAAATGTGTGTGGCTAAAATATCCTTGATAAAAAATAGTGTAAATAGCTTAACATTCTATTTTAATTACCGCAAATGCATTATTGGAATTAGGAGAAATGTCTTTAGGGAAGAAAAGCTTTTTGAGAACATGTTTTTTAATCCTCTAAACAGCAGATTTAAGATGCAAAAAGCATCCTCCTGAATAACTGAATATAGTGCCATTTCGATATACGATAAGTGTGCTCAAACAGCTGCATTAGAAACCATCTGCATAACATTTGCATATAATCATAGATAGAGTCCCGATTAAATGTTTGAAACGGGGTACAACCAACGTCGATGCGCGTGCATGACCCAAATATATGTATACGAACGCCATTCAAATCTCATACAACGTATAGGTACTTATTATTAAATGCCGCATGTAGCCACGAACAGATTCAGCGGTACATGGTGACTCCTCCGCGGCAAAGAACGCGGCACGAGCTGCGAGCTTCACAAACTTTCCTATGGCAAAAAGTCACTTATTATTGTGCTCACGCAACATTATAAATTCATGGAGATTCGACGTCGAAAACATTGCTGGAAGACGTACACATAAAGTAAATTTTCAATCAACATTAAAAAGTGTTTGGCGCCTAATTTATGGTAATCTATTTGCAAAGCAAGGGTATTAAGGGAAGCCCAGGTCTAACAGCGAACAGCGCGCCAACGTGACATACTGTTGCCGAGCCGAGAAAGGGTTTAAAAATATTTCCGCTCACACTAAGGAAGGAGCCAAACCCCAACCCTTAACTTACTGGTGCAGTTTGTGTTTTGAATACGCATTTAATTTCAATCACAGCCAGGTAAAGACTATTTGGTGAAGCGGGAGGGATCATTAGATTGGTATGGCTGGTGCGAATATAAAAAGTGCTGTCCGCTCGATCAAGTATTGGCAGCCAACTCCAATCCACCGAGAGGCGACTGAATCATATTATGTATTATGTATTATGTTAATTCAGCAGTCAACGCCGCTATTGTTTTGTTATGTTTGAATTCAAACAATAAACATTCCGCTACTGTGAAGTGAGTGAACCCTTTCCACAGACAGCGAGGGGTGAATGTGTTCTTCTTCTGGACCGTCAAAATATAAATTCAAAGTTTCACACATTATTGTTTTGTCACGTGAAAATGGCAAAGATACATTCCGAGGAGACAATCCAAATTTAATACTCACAAGAAGACGAGAAGTTATGGAAGCACGATTGCAATTGCGGCACCACCGAGCCAACTCGCACCCCACGCGGAGAAGCCCTTCCCGTGCTACCCTAACGTGATGTACGGCGCGTTATTTGCGAAATTCAGTATTCACTGAGTTTGTATACATTGCCGACTCACCCACCGACCCTCTCCAGCCGTGGCGCGGATGTTTTCCAGCAGCCACATGCAATGACTTACCTTTATCCGCGGCATTGACATCTTACAAAATTATATTTCTCATTCTGTGTATGTGGGCAAATACAGGGTATGTGGAATGTAAATTGTGTAACGCTTCTGTGTACAACACTCAAGGGTGTTGTAGACGAAGATGCCGTCAACTATGGAAGTGGGAGCAGTCGGGGAATGTTTTATAATTTATATGACGGTGTTAAACAGTCGCTAGCGTAGTTTTGTTGAACTTTTACGAAATCCAGAGGCCCGTTGTAGACGTTTATTTGTTCAACTTATACAAAATATGTATTCAAAACTTGTTGTGATTTGTCTCTCGAATTTTCTTATGAACCATGAAATTGAACATCGTTGCATTTTATGTTGCAGCCAATTTCAACAGTCAATTTTCAATTTTCATATAATATGGACTCTATTTCCTTCCAATAAAAACTAAATAAAAAAGGCGCGACTGGAAGAGCCGACGCAATAGTTTATATACATAGATATATTCCGAGCAAGTGAATTTCAAAAATAACAGTAAAAGAGTAATCTTTTCTTATAAACATTTTTTGATCTTGACATGTTGATCAAAATTGTTAGCGTGTATATTAAACCTACATAAAAAAAAATGGTTGTAAAGTTAGATTCAAAAAATAGATAAATATTGGTAAAACAAATCAGAATATGACCTTGAAAAGTTAAGTCAAGGTGAAAAAACGATTTTGATCTGATAATATAATTTTTTCTGCTACAAAAAATATTTCTTTTTGGTTAAATTCCTTTGATTATGGACACATCTAGGTGTTGTACGTATATAACTATTGCGCCGGCCCTCCATGCCGCGTGTTTTTTTTAGGTCATGACTCAAAAATCATTATTCTTCTCTATTTTTCCCCAAATATCGCGCAATTGTTAGATAATTAACATAATAAAATTCAAATAAAATGAAAGATTTTTTTTTTCAACTAACCCAAAATGATAAATTTTTTTGACGTCATTACAAAGGTTGATCTTGAGAGTGACATTAAAAAATATTAATCTATTGTCCTTAGGAAATACAAAAAAAAACATAAATTGAGAGATGGTTTTAATTATTCAACCCGTTATAATTTATTCAAAGACGAAAATTGACCATTGCAAGAAAAAGGTTTTTTTTTACTTTAACATGATAATAAAAGACTTAAAACCTGTCTCCAAAATAAAAATAATTTCTCGGCTAATTTTGAATTTAATTCGAAAGAATAAAAATTTTACTTCAACTTCAAATGTGTCTTTTAAAAACGGAAATTTTCATTTTTCACAGAGATAAAAAATCTCAAGAAAAATACATTTTTCATTTATGAATCATACATTCTTCTTAAAAGTCAATGGGGGAGTAATTGCTTTGGTCGCACTCGCGTCTACAATAATTGCCAGAGTGAAGGCCAAGACATGTTGAATTAACCAGAAACGAAGATGGTTGGTCGAAAGGAATTCGCTCATGTTGCTCATGCTTGAAGGCAGTTTCTTGTAAATATCAACTAAATCAAAATTAACTTCATGAGACATTACAATTCCCATGAGGGTATAAAACCAAGACCATAAAACAGTTAAAAACTTGCGAAATTGGGGTTTAATCCTTGTGCTTCCGTCTATTCCATGCCTCTCCCACTTCTTACTGGATAAACGAATACTCAATTGTACACAGAACAATGTACATTGTACATGCTTTCATCGACAACCCCAAAGAGCTTGTATTAAATACACAAAATACAACAACAACCAAAACCAACCCCTTTGCCAGCGCCCGTGGGTAGAATCTCTCCCTACGATTCTTGCCGTTTCATAATTCTAATCGCAAGTTTTTTTGCTTTTAATTTTCATGAATGAGGGAGAAAGATGGTCTTTATGAAGATATCAAACAGATTAATCACCATCCCTCTCCATTTATTGGCAATTAGGAAAGACGAGAGCGGTTTCTTAGATTTCTCATTTCAAAGCTCAAAAGTGACCCACATGTGTGGACACAAATACTGTCTATCTTTGTATAGTTGCTTAATACTCTTTATATGTGGCATCCCGGGCCACTTAAACATAAGCTATTCACTTAGACCATCCACAAGCTCCCTATACCAAAGTTCAAGGCATGGTAAACAATATACCGGCAAGACACACGATCTTATGTCACTTAACGAAATGCCGCAGCACAAGGGTGGTAGAAATTTTGATGGCATAGTTAAGCCATCTCTACATCCGAAGTGTTGTTAAAAACCCTTTAATTTTCTTTAGGAAACTGCACAACGATACAAATTAAGTATTCCATAAGGACAAATTAAGTAAATCAGTTTCCTTCGTTGCTGCATGTGTACATTTTATTAACTCTACATATGTGTACAATTTGATTACGACTCATCCCCAACCCTGGCCAGAAATCATCTTGTGGGAATACACGTACCGCATTCACTGGCAGCATCAAAAGCCAGCCGAAACATCTAAATCGCAAACGCACGACGTCACGATATTTGGTTTTAAAACCCTGCCATTACCCGCCTCAGTAATTCGATGTAATGTCTTCCAACAAATGTTATTTATGATATATGTTGTCTTAGTAGTTTCTTAATTTAACCCATTTTACACCCTTGTACAGACAAGTTTAGCGTCTTCTATTTGAGCCCTCACACTCCGTCCAACCCCCCCGACCCACCACTGATTTGATGTTGGCGGTTTTTCCGGCTTTTGTGTACTTCGTACATTGGATCAGCACACCATTTCACTGATGTCGCCCGCCTATACCCACCACATCCTCTACGGCTCCGCTTCAATATCAATTCCATTGCCGTTTCATATTAATTGAACATCGTTTATAGCCAAGCATGTACAATGTATGTTGCAGATATGTACGAGAAGTTAACATCGCACACATGTTGTAAATATTTGCAGGGCTGGCAAATGAAAAGGGTTAAAAACCTAATTGTTGTGTAATAGATATTAGTTAAGATGTGCGTGTGTGGGTAGGTATTCAATTTCAACGAATCTTCACATCTTTATGATGCAATCCGAGAGTAAAGGATTATTTAATGAAAAACATGACATGAAATTTTTTTTTATTTTTGGATGATATTTCCTAATAAAAACTAAGGAGTCTCTCCCAATAATATTTGCTGCATTTTTTATTTTAAAAAAAACGAACAAATAAATAATAATTTCTCATCAAACTTAGGCAGTATACAGAACTAAGTCATTAGGAGATGAGAAACGTAAATTACAGAAGGGCTTCAATTTTGTCAGCCAGCGACAGCGGGTCTGACGTCGGGCCGAATCGCTCAACCGGTTGGCCGTTTTTATCAATTAAAAACTTTGAAAAGTTCCATTTAATCAAATTGCCGAAAGTTCCCGGCAACTTATGCTTCAAATATGAGTACACTGGCGCAGTATCATCGCCATTCACATTAATCTGCAAACAAACAATTAAGCTTAAATTTGATGCTGTTTTATTAGTTGCTGTTGGCCGAATCCAACCTAATTTTCTCCATTAAGGATTATGGCGTTATTTAGCGTCCAAAAATGTGAATAATTCACCAAACTAAGTAAAATAGTACCTTCTTAAAGAAATCCCCGAAGTCAGCGTTGGCCTCTTTAATGTGACACATCATTTCTTCGCCGTCAGCCACTGGCATTTGGAAAGCAAACTGATTGCATGGAAACGCCAAGATTCGCAGGCCTTCAGTAAATTTATATGTCAATAGCTGCTGCCGTTAAGCAAATAAGACGTAAGTACCTTTGTCGTAGTATTTTGTCTTGAGCTCTCCCAGTTGAGCGTAATTCGTTTTGGTCAGGCCACACTTCGAGGCGACGTTCACCACCAACAAAACGTATCCTTTGTATGTTTCTAAGGACACTTCTTTGTCGAACGTATCACGCACTGTAAACTCATATAATGATGACGCTGATTTGTAGTTTGGTTCTCCATTTGCCATTTTTACCTACGCCCGATTAAATTATTAATTTAATTTATTAAATAAAATAAAAAATATTTAGGTGCAAAAAATATAAAAGACTAAGCAATTCAATAAAGACAGATTAACACTCGTATTTTAAGTAAAATAATCATACAAAACATTAGACATACATTTTAAACTATGTTTCAAGAAAGTTACACCATTCATTAATATTTAAAAAAAAAAACAAACAAAATACATACATTAACTAAATATAGTATATTAACTAAATATAGTATATTAATTAAAAAGTATATTAATTAAAAAGCGGCAGGGAGAGCCGTCATAAGATTTCATATAAATATAATAAAATTAAAAAATATGTTTTATAAAATGATATTTCCGCTATTGGCCTCTCATAGTAAGACATTTCTCATTCATAGGATTTGCCAAGTTAGTTGCTGTTTAGTGCCAATCATTTATTTAATAAAAGAAATAATTGCCAAAAAGCACACCGGATAATAAAAAAGAGTTAATCCAAATTGTTTCGCGCTGGTTACATTGGTTGACAAATTTTAAAATTAGATTCTGCATATCGCAAAAGCTTTCGGATATTTAAATAAATAAAAAACACTAATGGGGATTTATGTATATGAACATTTTTGAAAAATTTTAAAACTATTGTTTGTTAATAATTATTATTTTTTGTGCACCTTGTACCTCAGAATTATCAGTTTCCATGATATATTTTTTGGAAACAAAAAACGCCACAGCGAATGCCATCAGCCCAACGACGATTGCTCTAAACATGATGGATGTCTAGTTTATTCCAACGCGGCAGTCTCGTTTTTCAAACAAAAAAAAATAGTCTATAACAAAAATAGTATACGATGTAATGATTAAAATATTTATTTTCACTTCTCTTTCTGTATGATGCTCGTTTGTAGCCAAAAACTTGATTTTAATTTCTTTTATACGTGCTTATGGCAACAATTAAAGTAATTATCTTTTTAATTCTTTGTTTTATAATATAACAATTGTTGTTTGCAATAGTGTCTATTGTTATGTAATTTCTCAAATCCGTTGAATTAATGTTTTCCTCATTGGACCTTGTTGTTTTCATCGTTTCCTAAACTCTCGATAGTCCAATAATAATAAAATCAAAAGACTTTTTTTTTGTGCAAAAATGCAATTAGGATTTTGAGGAATGTTTTGACCTGAACATGTATAGCAGAAATGGTAAGTTTAATGAAGTGCGGTCGAGATAAGAAATTTTATTAATTGGAAAAAATATTGTAAGTTAATTAAGACAAAACATTTACAGTATTTTAAAATTGTGTTGCTAAGGTCTGAATGGCCGATTCTGTTCCAAACATGTTGGCAGTTTTTTTTTTGAAAAACTGAAATATTTTGGAAAATATTTGACGAAGACAACAGGCAAGCGACAAGTAAGACACAAAAATAATAAGTTTAAACCACAATTGTTGGATCCTAAAATGCTGACTCACCTTTTGATTTTCAACAACTCACAAGCTACTTCTTACTGGCACTGCGCATTTAAATCTTGTCTCAAAATTCGTCAAGTCAACGAATTCACGAATTCTTTATCGCTGTCTTAAAACTGCCAACGCTTTATTGATAACAGAAAATGCAGCACAAATAGGCCTAATCTTAGAATCAACATTTTCGGGCGTCTTCAATTTACAGCATCCAATAGGCAATAATGTTGTTTGTACAACAACAAAAACAATAAAAGTGATTTCTTTATGTGGCCTCCCAGAAATCACATCACATCACATAAAGCAACTTACCGAAATTCGATCGCTGAAAAATGAAGCAGCAATGAAAGGTAAAGAACATTACGGATTATTAAAGAAGCCAAATGTCACGACTTTGTTGATAACATAAGCCCATAATCGCAACTAGTTAATGCTTCCGATAAACTTGTTATGAATATGCAAGTTCACTTTGTTTGTGCAAACAGATAATTGATAAAAAAACGCAAGGCTAATTTACGGTAAATCTGTTTTTTATATATTTACCTCAATGCCTGTTAAAGAATCTTGAGGATTATCACTTTAGGAAACTCACTCGTAATTAAAATGCCATAGCAGTGCCGAAATGCAAACCACAAAAACATTTATCAACACAACACAGCTGACTAATATCAAATATATTATGATTGTCGATTGTCGGTAATTCTGACATCTCATATGCATATATTATATAGCTGCCATATTCACATTCACATATATGCAAATGCATTTTGACTATTCCCAACAGATGGCTCTGAGTCAAACGTGGCGCAAAATTTAAATTTACATGTATTCAATAATTAAATTAACTCTCTCTCTTCCTCTCGTTCTCTCTCTCTCTCTCTCTCTCTCTCTCTCTTTACGAAAAATAGTCAAAAAAATTCAAAATGTGCTTGATCACGAATACTTGCAAGATGAAATTCCATGTTTGTGGTCACCAGTTGTACCAACATCTTCTTCAGTATCTCTATGTTAATTCCTTGTTTCCTTGCATCGCTTTGTTCCCTGATTTATGCTCTCTCCATCCATTGACACTTTAATTTTTTGTTGTTATTTTCCTTGATCCGTATAATTTTTTTTTTTAATTATGTCTCTTGTATTGCTTTTGATTTGGTGATCATTCATAAAGTTCAATTTATCCAATTTTTCCTCTGTAGCTACTGATTTTACTTAATTTGAATGTTTTTTATATTCTGTCAATTTCCTGCCATTAGCACTGATTTGGGGCCGTTCACTCGTCCTTTTGTATGCAATCAGCTTCCCAAGACATTTAAATTGCATTCCTTTACACAATTTAGCTGGGTGATGCCACTAAATGTGACACAGTGGCAAATGCCCCCATCTGGCCGCCCAGCTCCGGCTTGAACTCATATCCCAATTTATCATGCATCGCTCTTACCGAACGGTAAAAAAAAAAAATGAAGCAAAAAAATTGTATAGCAAAACAATACTTTGGCAATAAAAATAAGTCACTTTTATTACAGTCGCTCCCGAACGACAATGCCCTATCTCACATTCATAAAAGTTCCCGAGAACGGTTGGTATGCATCAACAAAGAAAATAAAAAATGAAAAACAATAAAATCAGCACACATTTGCAAAGAAAAAAAGGACAATTTTCAAGCTAAAAGAATATTTTTACGAAAGGTCGTAGAATGTACAGTTTTTGCGTCGCTTTCTCGAGGGTATGCATTGCCGATTGCGTGCCACATGATTTAGTGTCGTTTTGTGTATTTATGTTTCTATATCATTAGTTTTATGATTTGCTTGCACCATAATTTTGGCAAACCTTTTTGTAATTGTTGAGAGCAAGAACTTTTTAACCGACCGAGACTTACCCATTACTTACTCTACATAAAATCTCTCCAAATGTAAGCTGAGCAAGTTGTTCGAAGGTGACTACTATAGACGAGTAGTAAACAGCTTTGCCGAGAAAAAAAAACCCTAATAAATGCCTTTGTCCACACTAGATTAGAAGCTCACCACCGCAAATGTCACAAAAGCAATTTCCAGTCCGACATTGACTAACCACTATGTAGTGCCAAGTACACCCCAAACACACGATTTTCCATGTTGTCCGTAATGCCATTGGATTCTATTTTTCGTATTTTATTGCAGCGGTTAGCTTTTCCTTTAGCATGCTCCTTTCTCATATCTTTTCACCCAGTCGGCTGCGTATTTTTGTTCCTTTGTCCGACGGCTGATCGGCAAAGATGCTGATGATATCTGGAAAACAATATATTCAGTGTTTTTGTACGTACATACAATGTCCGAGGGCGGAGAAGTGACCACCGCACAACACAAATGACTATATCGGCTATACTTTGTTGTTACAAGTAAACGTGGCTATTTATTTATGTGCACGAGTATGTATATGTGTGGATACGCACATGGATGGCAACAATAAAAAAAAAAAAAGAAGTTGGAATTCGATGAAATAGAGCGGAGAAGAATCGAAATGGGTGGAGGAGGCCATGAGCGAATTACTCTGCCGGTCAGTGGCCAGTCCGTTTCATCGGCACAAAATGAGATGTTTGGGTGGGACAGGGAGTGGGCATGTTGCTGCAAATGGAGAAATCACAAACAAAACAATAAATCCAGAACAAGCGATATAATAAATGCGCTTATTTCACGTAAAGCATCTTCGAGTGCCAGTAGATACAGAAGATTCTAACGATTAACGGTATATTTCTGTTACACTAACTCTGATTCCTTTTTACATTCTTAAGTGGATTGAAAATTTTATCTTTTTAAATTTCGAATAATTAGAAAGAAAATTTTTATTGTCGCTAAAAATAAAATAAATTGATTCTGTCTTTGTTCAGATTTCAGAGAAAAATGTAAGTAAATCATTTCATTACATCCCAAACGGAGCTAACCACAGAAAGCAAAACTGCTGATAACGATTGTGGCGAGTAAATTCATTTACAAATCCTTTCTCCCTCCCATACGCATCACGCGTTACATATGTGGAGGGCCTTGGACTTAATGGGTGGATGCCGATTGCCAGCCGTCAGCAGTTAGTGTGTAGGCCATCAAATCTCCCTTGTTTACCATTAAAAGTGACATTTTGCTTTGGTGTGAACAGGCATCGCATTGTCAGCTTGTTTTTCATTTGAAAAGAATATCGATTTTAGATAGTTTACTTGAACTAGTTGCAAAAGCGCCCACGAACAAAAAAGCGCTTGATTGAATGACCATTCGACTATTTATTCACTTTTAAAGTTCATTTTGGCTGCTAAAAGTGCTTTGCCTTGCAAGAAATACGCTAATTATATGGCTGATTTCTGTTTAGTTCACTCACATGCTGACCACCATCGGCTAGCGGCTTATATTCTTGCAAAATGGATGAAATGGAAATAAGTGGCTAAGTAATCAATACGAGGCAATAAAACAAAATGTTTATCGAGCACTATATTATAGTTTTTGTGCTGTTTGCTTAATTTTATCCGTCGACAATCGTAACTACATAATATGTGTACGTCAGACATCAATCACATTAACTATTTCTGCTTTCTTTCTATTGTATTATGCTGAACTAAATCTTTATTCACATTTTGAATTAGTCTTATAGATTTGGAGACAATAAATTGAAGAACCATCTTAATCTGTAGGTCTTTTTTCAAGAATCAATTCAAGTACAATTTATACAATATTTATAAATACAGTAAAATTGTGTAGGAAATAGACCGCCTTTAAGTTTTAGGCTTTCTTACGAAAACTAAAAGTTTTGTCAAGGCTTATAATCATATAAGATAATCATATAAGATTTATTATATATATATTTAATCTTTATAATTCTTTTTATTTATAATTAAAGTATTAATTACTTAAAGAAATAAAATTGTTCCATAATACAAATTATTAGTTTAATTGCTCAATGCTATTTAATCGAAATAGGTTATTAAAAAGAAAGTTAAATGTGAAGAATCGTCTTCTTCGCGCTGTCAAACCCTTCTGGCATAGTTAAAGATTTATCATTTTGTTTCGGTCCGGACTGTTGAATATGAATCCATAGAAACGAAAATTTCGGGTGATAGCAATTATCAGTCCGGAATTCTTTGTAGACGAAAAGGAGATGAAAAATAAATATTTTGTATCGGAAAACTCTTGTCCATGCAAATTATGAGTATTGAAACATTGGTTCCATGAATCTCGTGACAGAACCATTTTTCTCGTCGTAACATATGGGTGCCCTTTCAATTCTTCTTCGGACTTAATCGCAGCCACGTCTTCACATCTCCATATCCTATACTACACCAACTACACTCACTGCAAAATTCATGGAAGATTTCATCTTCTCACACTCGTTGGCCGACATCTATCACCCAAATGCATATGGAATCTACACACACACACACACACACACATTTATATATCAGATACATTATTATATGTCTTGGTTTTTATTTTATTGTGACATATGGACGCACCTTAGTCCCTTGATTTATATGGATATGGCGGCATAATCTGCCACTTCTCTGCATTGATGCTCACCGACCCACTCGTCCGTAAAGCCGTGGCCAAATTTCGGCATACGTCATTCCAGTTGGGGGCGGCGCGGCGCGGCGCGGCGAGTCGTGTGGACGGTTGTTTTTGTTGACTGCCCTGTTTATGTGCGACCGTCTTGAGATTGCGGTGATGGGCACAATGCTTACAACTAACAAGTACACAAATGTCAACACGTTATAAAGAACGACACAAAACTTCGGAGAAAAGTTACAATTTCGCGGGCATTTTATGTTATTGTTACATGAAAATAGACAGTAACGGTTGAAATTAAGTTTGATGGTGAGTGCAACACATTTCCTAGTTGTTCGTCATCATATAGCGGAAAATACGCGCCCTTGGCACAATAACGGAACACGCGGCATTCGCCTGAACACCCACGGGCCATATTTCCGCAGACGGTGGATGCTGCGACGCGCCGCGACGCGCCGTTTGCGTAAACACATTTTGATTTAAGTTGTTTGTTCGCCCAATTTGGCAGCGAATTGCCGCGTTTGTACTAAATTGCTCATTAGCGGACACTCTCGCTTTGATTGCGGAACTTTTATGTTTGTTGGTCACCGCCGCGCCGTAAACAAACGGTTGTTTTCACTTTATCTGGAAAACGTCAACTACACGATTTGATTTGCACCTTGCAGCTCATTGGCATCTGTGATATGTCTAATGAGACTTGCCAATTTGCTGCTGACATTTGCCAATTATCCAGCCAATGCCAATCGGCCTCATTCCAAATCATCGAATACAAAATTACCGAAACGTTGGTATTCTTTTTACGGCCACTTGATGGGAAATGAATGAAGACGCGGCACAAATAATAATTTTCATTAATTTTCACCTTGTCGTTTCGAGTGCTTTCTTTTAAAATAAACATTTCCTTTTCCTTCCTCGCCGATCTTCACTAAATCTGCGTATACAGATAAAATATTTGATTAAAATTTCCATTTAATAAAGTTTATAATTCCTGCGAGTCGCACCGACCCCGCCAGCTCTTCCGTTCCGCAATTTGCTTTCCTACAAAGTTTCTGTGCGCCGCCCAGCAATTGTTTGTCTATTGTTGTCCCTTATTCAATATTTTTAATTATGGAAAATATATATGGCGGCGGGATGAGGGGGCAGATATGAATGGATAAGGCTGGCGTCATCAGAGATAGGAAATTAAATGTTTCAGCCAAAAAAGCAATGTTGAATAATTTACAATTAAAAGGTTGCAAAGTGGAGGAAATGAAAACTACGGACCAGGGAGAGTCACACTGAACTTTGGCTGTTTTAAATTATACAACTTCCATAAACTCGGGCTCACCACTACATTCAATCACTTTGAATAATTAGAACATTGTGGTCTTCGCGCCACTTTATTGATTCATTTTATTGTAATTGAATCGCCTCATTTATATAATTTATACGATTAAAAAGTTAATTATAATAATAAATTGTATTTTTCTATATTAAATCAATTATAATTTATATGTGGCGAATTTTGGCTCATCAGAAAGTAGTATCCTAATCCTGATCAACGGTATTGATATACTTATGTGGATTGCTTTTCTCATAAATCCAGTTATTTATTAGAAAAATGAAAAATCAAAACTTTGCTAACTTTAAACATCAAAGTATTAAGATTTATGATAAAGGATTCGTTCCTGTATACATTTTTGTACAGAATGGACAAATTTCAGCAGTGGAAGTAAATTGACTTAAAAACTCTTTTTTTGACAACTCAGTTTTATTGATACCAATGTCAAGTAAAAATATTGAAAATTATAATGGATTATGATGTCGGATAAATGATCATCTCCCACTCTTTTCGCAAAATTATGAACCGCTTTCTTAACCAAAACATCTTTAGTAATGAGGCGCATTTTCAATTAAGCGGTTATGTAAACAAACAATGTTGTTGCATACGGGCTTACAACATCCATTTTAGTTTTAAAATTGTTAAGGATCCTATATAATATTATAATAAGTTGGTTCACAAAAACCACTATGTGAACAATGACAAACAATAAAAAAGTAACATTAAGAAATGATTGCGAGTTGATTAAAGATTTTAGATTTGAGTCCAGCAGTCAGTGACAGGAGCTTACAACATATCCAAATAAAATGATTTTACTTTTAGTTTGTTGGCTAGTATTTTTTAAATTCGGCGCGGCATCATCTCGCCGAATTTAAAAAATGAGCATGCAAACGTCGTCACTGTCTAAGCTGTTAGACATGGTCAAAATCGATTTAAGGGTGAGGGGTATCAAATGAAAGGGGATGAAGCCCTGACTTTGAATATACAAAAAATTAAAATTGGCTTAAACGCACCCTTTAAGTTTTCTATCAAAAGTGTCCCAATTTTAACAAAAGTGGAAAATGGTAAATGAAAGGGCACATCGCCCTCATTGCGGTAAAAAAAAAATTAAATATATATATTTTTATAATTTTAAAAATAAGTTTTGTAAAACCTAGAAATGTTCAGGCGCAAACATTGCTCAAAACAAATGTTACATGATGAGTCATAGACGATATTCTAATCGAATTGTACAAGTATATTTTCTAACAAAGGGAAAATACTCCAATTAAACAAACGGAATTTTCAGCTATTCAGTACATAATGAATGTTTGTGTTGTATATATTGTTATTATGGAAATAACTTGTTACTCTCACAACTGTAATTAAACAGTACGAATTAGGTTCTTATATTTAATTTATTTACAATAAAATTAGTTGTACGATTATTTTGATAAGGATAATTTGTCTCATATCAACATATCCAAAATTGAGCGTTGGTCCGCAATGGACAATGTTTTACATTTAGTGCGTATGTTGGCAGAATATGGGTGCTTATCTAAAGAAGGCGAGCATATGTGTCGTAACGGTCATCCAATAAAATCATCCGTTCATTGTAACCAAATTGTTTGGCGGTTCAGACGCATTTAAAAAAAAAAAAAGTAAAAAATCGTGACGTTGAAGTTAGGTCAAACACATTTTTTGCAAATACAAATCTGTCATTTGGCAAGATTTGTAAATTTTTTGTCCTATGGCTTCAAAATGTCAATCTAAACGTTATTGGAAATGAAGTTGAATTGTCGTAAGTAATTTTAATATTTTACATTTATATAATATCAACAATAAATAATTAATTCTTTTTGTTACAGTAAACAAACGTTAAGTGACTTTGCATCGTTTGGCAGGGAATTTTGCTTCAATGCAATGTTAAAAAAAAAACAAAATAGGTGGTCCAGGCTTGACTGTTGAGATCGATGAATCCAAATTCGGCCGTCGTAAATACAACCGGGGACATCGTATCGAAGGCCAGTGGGTGTTTGGTGGAATCGAAGTGGAGAGCGAAAAATGTTTTTTAATACCCGTTGAAAAACGCGACCGGGACACATTACTTAAAATAATAAAAGAATGGGTGAAGCCTGGGACCACCATCGTTTCTGACTGTTGGAAAGCTTATGAAACGCTGAATGATCCACTTAAAAGATAACCACTCATTAACCTTGAAAGACCCAACACTGGCGCTTGCACAAAAGTTTCACGATTGTTTTACATTGTGATGACACCGCGCCGTTGGACTATTTTCTCTGGTGCCATTTGATGCACCGGATGAACGTGACCACTTCACAAACAATTGACGCTTTGAAAGATAAAATGTGTTTCCGTATTCACAAGATAAGCGAAGCATTGTTGCAAAATATGGTTCAAAACATTTCCGTCTTGCTAGAGATGGATCATCACCCGACATCATATTTCATTATAATTCATATAAAAAATTGCAGCACCACATGTTTTGAAGAATTTGATCCTGTTCGTATTTTCCTATCATTTGAGACAGGTAAATAATATGTTTGCACTAATTAAAGGTTGAGAAAGCAATGCTGATTATCATTATATTACGTTATTTTCGCCTTTGAAATAATAAAGACAATTTTTGGATTGCTTAATTTCAAATAAGGAAAACATTGGAAATTGACATGTTACAATTTGTTGAATTGAGCTGCAAACAAGATAACTGACCTCAAATTGTTAGTAAGGCTCGTAGATCTGCTGACGTGTCCGGTGTCATCATAAACGTGTGAAGTATTGCGTCTTGTGGAACACTAAGCTTCTCCTACTGACCAACTCTGGATCTTCTGGTCGATTGCTACCTTCACTCAATCCGATTGCAGCGGTTCTAAGTAGCTCTTCTAATCTCACCAAACACACAGCCTCATCTTCCTTGCCGCCAATTCCGGATTGACCATGGTTTGGGCTACTTCCTAGATGAACGTTTTCTATTGACACATTTCTCGTCGTCAGGCAAAGGCCAAACGTGTTCGGTCGTTTGGCCAATGGTGCATAGATGTTAACGACTATCGTTAAATTAGCTGGAACATGCAGCCAGTTTAGCTCAACTAAATTGTCGCTCTTCTAAATATGGTTTATGTTTTAAATTTTTAGTATAGTGAAAAATTCATTACCATATCATATGAATTCTAGACTTGAATATGAAAGGATTCATCGACTTCTTTTAATGAAATATATAGTATAAGAACAAAAAATGTTCAAACTGACCTACGTAAGTTGAGACAATTGGTAGGATGCTTCTTTAGAACTAGCAACCGTCATTGTGTCCTCACTTAACTTGTGTATATAGGTTTGCATCTTCGGTTTTTCAAGTCACCATTCTATTATCTTAAAAACATTCCTCACATCAATGACAATCGTGCTAGATTACAATTTATAATGTTTTATTTAAAATGTTGACGCTGGACACTTTGTTATTTGAGGCATGAAAAAGATTCCCACAATCTTAAGTCTGCAAGAGAATATTCCGCTGTCGTTATCGGATTGTAACATTGTAACATAATTTTGTGCACACTTGATCGGTGGTCTTTAATATTGAGTTGCAAAATTTATTATTTTAACAATTTGTTTCTTAGATTATATTTCTCAAAGTAGCACTAAATCGCCACCTTGCAATGCACAAAGAAAATCAAATAAGATATGACCGTCGCTCATATTCGTGTATGCACATTTCTTTGTGCAATCTTATCTGAAATTGTTTCATAACTTGCACTGTAAGACGGTTTTTATTGATCGAACAGAGCCTGTGGCAATGAGTTTATCAAATTCAAACAGTTAGTTTCGCGCAGTCGGTCGAGTATGATGCTTGACAATTTTTCGGGAGATATTGTAAACGGTTGTGACTTGTGTATAATCTAAAAGTGTTTTAGAGACTAAGTGACTATGTGTGAAAAGGGTGAAAAAGAGTTTTCTCAAAAAAGAAATTAAAAATTATATATAATAACAAAAATTGTGGCAGTTAAAGTATATTCCTTTACAGCGAGTTTGTCAATTCCAGAAAATGGAATCGTCATTTTAAACAATATGGTAAGTCGTAACACTTTATAATTACAGTGAAACTTCGATATTACGAACTTCGTTATAACGAAAAACTCAATATAACGAATTTTTAGCTGAGTCCCTTGAAAAAACCTTTTTATTGCAAAGTTTTTCATACAAAAATGCTCTATAGCTATAACGAAGAAATTCTGAGCTATAAAGCCTCTATATAGCAAAGTATTTTTTCAAAAGCCTCTATACAACGAAATTATAATTGAGAAATACATACATAACATTTTAATGTACATACATATACATAACATTTTAAGTAAAATCCCGTTATCAAAAGCCTCTACATAACGAAGTCTTGACCTATAGCCTCCATACAACGTAGTCAGAATAAAGAAAAATTAAAT
>JANSTS010006205.1:9018-23044 GCA_026546915.1 Sylvicola fuscatus | reverse complement strand
TACAAATATAATAAGACTGCAATATTATGTCAAGACCAGTTGGCGCATAACTTCTATCTGTGATTTATGGATTATTTATTAATTTTTGGATATCACACAATTGAATTTGTAATCAAGCCAGTGGCCAATTTTTGCAATGTTATAACTAATTTTAACTAAATCTAAAAAAAACGTTTTTTGAGACTCTAATTAGGGTTTAATTAATTAAAAGACAACTATTGACCAATGCCAATTTATTAATATACAAATTAAAAAAAAAAAAATTTGGTTCTATTGGAATTTGAACACAAGTAAAGGTCTCTGTAAGAAAATTGCTTTTTATTTTTTATTTTAGTTCCAAAGATCTCATTATAAAAAATCTCTCAAAATATTATATAAGTCAAAGCGAAGATTTTTAGCAAAACAATAATTTTGTAAGCTCTTTTAAGCTATTTTATGATCCAATGGCTTATTGCTGACTTATTGAAAAAAAATTGTTTAAAACATTTGTCATTTCTTATTTAACAAAACTGTTCATTGATTTTTTTATGTTCATTTAACTTATTTAAACCGAGCCTATTTCCTTAAAACAAATTCCATTTTTTGCTCTTAAGTTTGGGACCACTCACAAAAGATGAATTTAAAGAAGGAAAGACGAAAATAATTGCATTCTTTTGTGAAACTGAGCGCAATATTTAGAGAGATTTTAGTTTCAAAATTTGATTAACTACAACTTTTTAATCCTGTTATGTTATTTTTGCATAACTTCTTTCTAAACATTAGAACACATTAGAACTATACGAGTATAGTTTTGATAAAGTTTTAAATGAGTTAAAACGCTACATATGATACATTTCAACATACGAATGCACACATAAGCAGAAAACAAATGTGGGAAAAAACTGAAATACACAAAACACAAATAAGTTAAATCGCTCCATTGATTCATTATGATTTTGGACGACTGCCAGGAAGTACAAGTAGAGAGGAAGCGTTGGATAGGTATTTAAATGGAATGGACAAGATAAAATGCACACATGAACAATATTGAACTTTTTTTTCCATATGCATATGTACAATAAGTAAGATAATTTGTATTCCCCGATGGTTTGACAATGATTTCGATTTTTTAGTTGCCTGCATTGGAAAATGCATAATATTCTATTGTAATTGTTTAGAATTTCGTTTATTATTTATTTATATACAATAGGATTTTGGTGAAAATTGAAATAATTGTTCTAATTTTATGTTTTAAATTTTCTTCATCGATTCATCTATTTAAATTGTGTTTGATTTAGATTGAAATTGTATCTCAACTGTAAATGGGCTGTAATATGATTTTACCATGACTGATTGATTTCGCGAAAATTCATTCGTGAATAATATCGTCAGAATGTTCCAAAAAAAGAATCCCGAATAACTTAATTACTGCCGGATTGACACAATTGAATTTTCGTCACAAGTCACTCATCATGCATCTAACAAATCCCATTCAGCTAATTTGTCGTCTATATCTTTTCTCCGTTGGAAAAGAAAAAAAAATCACTTGACTTATTGTGCGATCTTGTCTATAGGCCACTTAAAGTGTTCACCCAGTGAGTTGTGAGGAAAACACTCGAAACGATCAGAAAGAGTCTGATCGCACATACAAATCCACTCGCATCCAATAAGTCAAACGGAAAGCCGCAGAGTAGTCACACTCAGACAGGCCTATTCTTTTGTATCCATCTCTAAGAAAACGAAGCAGATAAGATAATCATGTATAATTGTGTGGGAAGTCAAATAAAGAAAACGCTAATAGAATGGTTAGAAGACTGCGATTGCACGCAACACTTTTGACATGGCGCGGCTGCCAGGCGCAAAAGTTAATTAGGAGGCACGTTTTTTTTGTTTCGCAAACCACCACAGCATTTTCTTGGCTTCAATTATGTGGCCATGTACAGACGTGTATTGTGCCCCAAGGTGTCGCGTAGATGCAACATACACAGAACATAGAATTTGTCCATTGTGGAAGCAACTTCCACCGTACAATGTTGTATGGCAGTTCGATGACACCGCAAACTCGACTAATTTATGTGCAGCTTTTATTTACATTTAGTCGTTATATAAGCGCCTTGCTCAACAATCGTCCCGACGATTTGGGACGCCTCACTTTTTCCGTATGGATGTTTAATGTGACAATGATTCACCGAATTAATTTTATTTACGTTTATGTTGTCATGAGACATCGTGGATTGACGACACAAACATATGGTGCAGCTTCATTTGTGCACGGAGAGAAATTGTATGATTATTCTATGTTTAGATTTATTTACAGTTATATTGCTAAATTAAAAATAATTGTTTTAAAAATTAAAATATTATGTAAAAAACATTTTATAATTAGCATTCATCATTCAATACATTTTTTTTGGATGAAAAATGTTTTGTTTTGAATCAAAAAAGCAAATGCTTGTACCAAAAAAATTCTTTTGTTGGTCCAAATTTATGTTATTTTGATACAAAAATAAACATGTTAAATATTAAATCATTTGTTAAGTCCAATAATAAACACTTTGAACCTAACATAAATATTTTTGATTAATAAAAGAAATTCAACTAACAATAAACTTTTTTGATCCAAAAATAAATCAAAGTATTTGTTTCAAACTAACAAAAAAAAGTTGATCCAAACATAAATATTTAAAAATAAAACAAAATACATTTTCAATGCAAAATATATAAGTTTTTCCTATCATAGATTAAAGAAAATTTTTCTTTCCAACTAAGTTAGGATCACACAAATATTTTTCTTTGTGTATAAAACTCGGAAATATAATTTTCTTTTTTAAAGTCCTCCCACGCAGAAGTGACGTGTAGCTGGCGTTAAATTTCGAATGTACTTTTGTGTTTCTCCTCATGCTCATGTATTACCAGTCGTTTGTTTTTCAACTATACCAACGACATGACTGGTTAGCCGTTTATACGAACGTGCGAATTGTTTTAAAATCCGACTGACAAAAAATGCGGTTAAATTGGATTAATTGTGGCTGAAGTTGAAGTTGCAACGTGATGTGGCCACATCGGATTCAGCACAAAAAAAAATGAAAAGAAAAGACAAACAGCCCGTCCTTCAGTGCGCTAAGGGTATTCATGTTGTTAATTAAATTCGAAACGTTTGTTATTGGCCATGTGTCTATTTTCCATATCCCACACACATAAAAAACGGACATTTAATATGCTTTATATTTCACAAAACATTAGCGACCCCGTTAAATTAAGCATTAACAACAACCTTGATATGCTTCGAGTAAGGGCTGTTTTACTTTATGCTAGCGTATTAATTGATTATTATCGTCACGCATTTTAGCTGTTTACATTCAATTTTCATAAGGTAGAGACAAACACTGAATGAAATCGTAATAATTTTTCGTCGTCTCCTTTCAAATTTTAGTGTTCTTCGCCACGCTGGGAGCCGCAAATCGCTGTTTTATGCGAAGCCGGTCAAGCATACCAACCC
Organism: Sylvicola fuscatus; assembly: GCA_026546915.1. Lineage (NCBI taxonomy): Eukaryota > Metazoa > Arthropoda > Insecta > Diptera > Anisopodidae > Sylvicola > Sylvicola fuscatus. Next base: position 19,566 of record JANSTS010006205.1, on the reverse strand, counting down.
CAGCATTTGTCCGAGGAAGGACAATGGACTACAGACTTGAACTCAAAGTCGGCCGGGATTACGTGCCTTCGTGATAAGATGGATCTGCTGGATCACTGCAAGATGGTATGTTAATTTTTTGTTTTCTTGTAGACAATTTTGGATAAATACTTAAGTCAAGATTTGCATCAATACGCAAACAAATACAGTTCAGGAGATCATGAAATTTGTATGAATTGAATTGGATAAAGATGTACTGACCTTTATGACCATTTGAAAGCAAACTCAACAACATCCAATGTTGTTTTCATTCAAAGGCCAAAATTAGCATACAAAAAACAAAGGGAAAATGTATTTTACAGTCAAAATATAATTAATTCAATAATGGAAAAGCAGATTTTCACGAGCGACTTGTTTTCCAAGCCACCATTAGCTTGAAGCGTGTAAATCAAGTTGAAATGCAATAATTTTTGAACTTTGGATACTTTAAAAATTCTTCGCAAAACCTTAAGAACGTTGAGAATCTTAACAACTCAAGTACATAATATCAAGTTAACCGGTTTTAAATTTTTATCAAGGTGCCAAACAATTTTAGAACGTTTTATTTCTGCCAAGACGTTTAAAATATAAGACATAAATTCGATTACATAAATGAATAACCAATCTAAATGCTGCAATGTTTCAACATTACCGCCTTATTTCCCCTTTTTAAGCCCTAAATAAGATACTTTCCGCATAAGGTAATCAATAGCTACATTTACCATGTGTGCTATATATGCACACCCATAACATGTGGTTATTGGCCTATAAGACACATACTAGTATCGCACAAAATATCTGGATTCTCGGTTCATTGAAATCGGTGTTTAGTGTTTACCTCTTCTTTGTTTATGCTTGCACGTCGCCTGAGCTGGCTTCATATGTATTTTATTCTACAGGAACTCTCAGCTTGGATACGATTTCATTCAGTTCAAAATATCTTATAAGACGAATCAGTTTACATGAAGTAACTATAATCTTCTCGACAGTTAAGTACTGCTTGCATTCATTAACAGTTCAATTAAGTTCCTATTTTAAACTCTCACAAATTACTATCTGAGAAATACAAAAGGGAAACAAATGCAATTTCTTTCCATCGCTTTGATGGAAAATTATCTGTAGGGAATTGTAATTCGATTTTGTTATTATTTCCTACAATTTCTATGTACATACGAGCTACTTGACTTCGATGGAAATACTTTCAAATGAATTTCAGGACAAGGAAAATGGCTAATTTTCTAATTTCCGATTCAATTATCTCTCAATGTTCATTATACCGCCCCATTCGTGCAGATTGGCCGGGTGACGATGGCATTTTGTTGAATGGCGATGGTAGCTCAGCTACATAGAAATGACACAAACATGCGAGCATTTTGCGAAAATAGATTACAGCCGGAAACAGTGCTCAGGGCATCTTGTAACACTTGTAAAAGGTCAAAAAGGTATTCTCCAACAACTGGGACCATTTTAGACGACATGGGTTGACTAATAATGGTTAAAACAATATTAAAAACGACTTTAAATCGTACATAAGCTGAGATCCGTTTCAAAATTAGTATCAGTTTCCCAAAATCCGCATTTATTTGGCATCCATCTTAAGATCATTTAAAGAAACGGAACTTTTAAAGTAAGAATTATATGAAATTTATGTAAAGAGTTTACTGATCAGCGGGATTAAACCATCATTCTACTTTGAGCAATAAGCCTGAGATAATGCTCGTCTAATATTTGTTTTTGCTTTTATTGTTTTTTGTGTTGTTTTCATGCGCCAGCGACAAAATAACCCGAGGATGAATCCGTCTTAGACAAAGCCACGTACCAAATTTCAGGAGATGACAGTAAAATTTCCTTTAAAACATAAATAAGTCCTCCACTCATAGCTGGAAGGTAAAAGTTTGTCGTTTCACACAGAAGATGGATGACTAAAGCGTCGCATTGATGTTTTTTAAACGTTTCTTCTGTGTTCTTTGCTCATAATCCACTTTAGACGCCATAATGTCACCTATCCTGTCCATTGGCCATTTACTCGTTCCTATATTAAATTGTCCAGTAAATACCAGCATCGTGCAATAATAATTATTTTAAAAGGTCCTCATTAGATAAATCGTACATTAACTGAATGTAATGGTCACGATGTTGTCGGTGCGTGTGTTCCGTGAAAATATAACATAGAAACGCGACGGAATAATGTGAGGGTGCCATTAGTTCACCCTATGGACGTCTGGTGTTGCCGAAGGGGATGGTGCGGGGTGGTGGTGGGGGGTGGGTTGCTGTTGTGCATTGCGTGAGTGTATCGTCGAGATCTATTCACGCGTTTTTGACGAGATGTAATGCAGTGGAGATGTTTCACTGGTGGTATAATCTCACCATAAGGTTGTTAATTAACTTTAAATGGAATGTATGCGGCGTATCATCTTCCATTTAAACGAGGCGCACATTAAGGACCCAGATTCGTCCCGTAGCGTTTGCCTAATTGCGGCTGATGGCCTCCTTCGTACTAATGCCGCCCATTCTGACTCGACATGTCTATTTCATGTGCTTTTAATTTCATATAATTTGCTGTAGGTGCGATGTTGAATCACATAATTGCCGGCCCCATTTCTGGAGAATTTAACTTATATGCGACGCTTTTAAGTCGCCAATAAAGCTCAGTTTTATTGCACAACTGTCCGCATGTATTGGCTTTGATTTATATGTGAATTTAATTCGTATATGAATGTTTTAGCTGTTTTTTTAGAAGAGCTTATCCTACTTGGTCAATCTTTCTGCACTCAAACAATTTGACTTTCTTTCAAATGCCGGCCCCGTTAGAAGCGTATCTTCTTCTTGGGACTTTATTCAATGCAATAAAATCAATTTTAAGTGCTTCCGCTCTTTCGAGCTTTTCGATTTTGTGTGAAATGAGTTTTCGCCTAAGTTGGGGCGCCATGAAATCGTTATAGCGGCAATAGGCGAAGAAGAAACACTCTGAGTGGTCCGCTCACGCAACAATACATACGAAAGGAGTGGAACTGTTTTCAAGATTGCTGTTTGTACACATAGAAAATGAAGTGAAAGACGTTTTATCTGTACTGGCCTCATTCACACAAATCACAATCATCACGAGGATAAAAAATTGTTCACAATGTGCGTACCGAAAGTGGACAAGAAATCTGAGAAAATTACTCGCTGTTTTTCAATTGCCTTTGGGGCGGTCTGCCAGTAAGGAAAATCCCTTTTCCATTTGATTAAATTACTATCTCTTCAAAATAAACAAGCCGAATTGAAATACTGGCAATAATTTAACAAGGGACAGTTACACAGGATGTCCACGAAATCCGCACAAATAAATGGCGGCCAGCATTGTGGGACTTTAAAGTTTTCTACTAGAAAAGCTTCCCAGTTGATCCTTGTGAATATGGGTCAAGTGCGCACTTTTAATTTAAATCTTTTGTATCGGTTTTGTTTTTTTTTTATCAACAGCTAAAGATTGTGAAATATATTTTTTGATGGATGAAAGCTCGATTCGCTACAACATGAACACTTTTGGGGTAGGAGTCGCCATATCCTCGATATAAAAAACACGCCCAATTTTATTGAGTCCATTAAAATCGCACGGGAAATGTGGCTGGAATAAAAATTACCTCATGCTTAACGAATTCATTGATTTTCAGGTCGCTTTCATTTGATGTTTTTGTATAATAAAAGCCTAAGCCGAGAGATCCATGAATCGTTTCAAAGGATATATGTTCTTTATGATTTATGAATCACAATTCGGGTCGTTAACTGTACATATATACATGATATATATAGATGGATACTTTTGTATTTGTAGCCGTTCCTTTTTGATGTATATTCATTGTATAACTTGAAAATGAATGGCATTAAAGTTTGTGAATAATGTTCATCTACTTCACAAGTTGATAAGGCATTTCTGTGCAACCTTTTCAACTATTTATGGTTGTTATATAAACCTTTATCTGTAACTATTTGAACTGTGGGATACTTTAATGTGTAATGCTCTCTTCGAATGCATCCTTAAGTTATTTAATTATTTTTTAAACATAAACTTTAAGTTTCAATCTTATTTCTGAGAAGTTGTGCATTTTAGGAAACATTTAAATTTCTCCACCGAGGTTTTTTTGACAACTAAACAAAAAAGATAAAATACAAGTTTTCTACTTAAAAAATGTTCAAATTTATGAAATATGATTACTCGTGCACATGTAAACGTGAATAACATCAAAAACTTTCGCTCGATTTTTACTTCAACCCCTAGTGGGTGGGATGCAAAGCAGGTTACAAGTAGATTCAAGGGGTTACAATTTCCATAATAGTTTTTGCTGCCGATTAAATTATAAAGTCAAAGCAAGGTACTTTGTGACTTTCGTGTAAATACTGTCCACATGTATCTAATGTAGGTACATAAGTGAATGAATAATTTTGTACAAAACTGTTTGAACATAACGAATTCCGCAAATTAATAACAGTTTCCGTAAAAGGGGTTGTTTGAATTTTTGTGGTGGACACAACTTTAGCCACATTCTACAAGCTTTTGCCATTTAATTTGTACTAAAAGCTACATTCCCTTCATAATATTTATAATTAAACTGTTTCTCAAATGCCAAGCTTTGCTTCGTTTTGCGTCTTAATATAATTTTCTCTTCTCTGTTTGCTTTTTCTACAAGCAAAAAAAAAAAAAAAGAAAGCGTGACAAATTGCCAAGCAAAAATTAAGACAATAGATGGGGAGCTTTCTTGGCAAGCAGAACCTCCAAAAATGAAGAAAAGAAATATGTCGATTATTTTTTACAATTCACATTTTTACGTGTACTGTTTTTCAATTTGGCCTCGGCTATGTATTTTCACATTCGCATAGAAATAAGAAATAATGCTGCAAAGCCCATATAAATCCACCCCCCTCCCTATTCGTGGAAATGAGGCTGGCTGGCTTGTAGTAAAATGTGTATGAACATAGAATTTTCTGGGTGAAATGTGTGCTGTACGGTATCTAGAAGAGAGTTGTGCGTCGGCTAAGATTTATTACCAAATATACGGGCATTTCGCACCACAGCATGATTTGTGTTTTTCATTTAAAATCTTACTACCTAAAGTCGTAATGTTATTTTACAATGCCGTGTCACCGTGTATATGTACCAGTTTATACGTTAGTATGTGCCTACGTACAATTTATGACACCCTAAAGTGATTTAGGGGTGTGTTTTTACATTAAATAGTTATTTCTTGAAATTAATCGTTTATTGAAGCGTTTTTAAAGATACGATCGAACTTAGTAATACAAATTTGTCAGAAATTTTTCACCTCATTTGCACCGATGATGTTGAAATTTCAAAATTCAAACAAATTGCTGGAGCTTTCATGAATTTACATTCATATCCAAAAGGTTTTCATATTAATTCTTGCTGAACGATTCCACAATTCATCAAGATTTCAGCTAGATTTGCATATTTTTCAGCAACATGAACATTAAATTGTTTTATGGTCGGCCGCTGTTTGGCAATAAATGCTGTATGTTTCATTTAAAATTGTGACGTAAACAGAAATCGTTTTAATCTATAATTCTCATGCTGATGTTTCCTTATGTGTCGGGATGGCAGAGAACTGTTTGTGTTCGCATAATTAAAGGGGTTAACTCATCAGGGATTTAAGTAACAAAAGCTTGTAAAAAAAAGGCAATAAAAAAATTGGCTTAACATTAAAGCTTTAACGAAAATATATGAGTTTTCCATGATATATTGTTTCGATAAAATGAATAATTAAGATACATTTTATGTAAAACATTTTTGTTTCCTATAGCTTAACCTGATTCGTCACCTTGTCCTCTTGCAATATTGCTGTCAGTTGAGGATTATATAATCTATCAATTCATTTGAATCATTTTTTTTGTATTTTCTGATGTCCTGATAGAACAACGAATGACAAAATGAAATGTCCATTGAATTTCAAAACTGCACGATTTATTGCGAACAATTACATCAAAATCTATGTCAAGCAAACGTTGTTTTGCTTAAATTCGATATCAAAAGCAGCTGTCGACAATAAATGTCATCATTTCCGAAACGATAGAAAAACTACAATAAATTTCATGAAACTTCATGTAACTTAAATTGTCACTCACATTTGATGCATAAAAAAATGAAATTTTGCGACAATACTTAAAAATACGGATTCTTGACAATAAACCAGAATATTGTCGTTTGATTAAAACGATCCATTCAATACAGCAAGCTCATTAGGCTAAGATTGCTACAAAGTGCGTCTTTATTCAAGTTTCATTCAAACTGCGCCGTATTTCTATAAGTAATTACTATAATTAAGAATCTTGAGACATTTTTCTTCAAGATGACGCGACCAAAAAAAAAATTGTTTTCTGGCTATATGAGTGTGCACACTTAATTTTGCATGAGTAGGAATCGCGTCTCGTTGATATGGAAATGTAATTGGTAGCATAACAAAGAAAAATATGTATTGTTTGGATGATTCACTGAATCGTTAAGATGCCAATTAAAGAAAACAAATTACAGTTCACTTCATTATTCACTTAACAAGCTGCAGACATTTGTCACAATTAAGTAAACTTCAATCAAAATGGCACTTTGAATGTCAACCAACACCCTTAAAGCACACTCAACCCACATATTTTAATCGCACAGTTCATATATGCTTTCTATGTACATATCCTAGCTTATATGCGAGAAATACTTAATAATAAGATAATATAAGACTGTACTGAGTATTTATGTCAACTAAGATGCGCTGATTTGTAAATAGTGTGTAGGGAATTCAAGCATTTTCAGTGATAGTAATTACATGAGACTTATACGCATCATCCGGTGCGCTAAGTTACGTCATTTTCTTAAACGTTTCACCTAATTGTGCATTTAGCATAAATTCCAAGTGACTTCATTGAAATGGCAAGTGCTCATAAAGACTCATTGCTTCTGTAATGTACTCAATTTCTTCGTAGAATGTTGTATTTGTGCCTTTGAGAGTACAAGAAACACATGTAATTATGGTTTTTCGATGTAAATTGCCGCACATATGTATAAACATTCTTATATATTGTATATTATAGAATCATGACAAGCATGTCAAGTATGGATTTTGACATAAAAATGATAAGAGTAAATATGACCGCCGTTTAAGGGCAAAGAAACACGGTAGGAGGGTAGTTGGAAAGCTCTGATCTAAAAATAACAAGTTAAAACATTTTACTTGCTGTTGCTTCTCAAAGCGACAGACAAGTGTTCTAATTTTCTTTAAGTAATGCCATTTTTGTGATAAGATGAAACGAATTCCTTGGAGCTTTTTCTTATAATTCAAAGCACATTTTTGCCAAGAGTTTTAAGCGTCTGAAAATATTGTATATTTCTTTGTTTCAAATCGTCTATTTCTTTCATTTCAAAACAAATAAAAACGTTGAAAGTATTGCATTTTCTCGTTTAAGATATTTGCTAATAAGATAGAGGCAATAACATTTCTTTGAGAGTTTCCAGAAAACGATTTAAGTTTGTTTTCTTATGACCGATTTGTCGTTTTAGAACTTTTTCTTTATATATCGACTAACTAATTGATTACAACAATTATTCCTTTGTATATTCAATTTTTGATATTAATAAAACATCCTGCTGTTCAAATTGATCCATTAGTAGCAAATATATTATTTCTTTGCGTCAATTTGTGAAATAAACTGACAAATTGCAATTGTTTAGCGGTTGATTATATAAAATGTCTCGCTGAAATTTGATTTCTTTGTTGGGTGGTTTGACAAACTTCTCACATTAAGCTAAGATTGCAGCTCATCATATCAAATACGTTAAAAAAGTTCTTCATGTAGATAGCTGTTGTCTTTGAACTTTGAATAATTGACGGATTTCCTCAGCAGTTACGCAATAGTTGTGATTCTATACACCTAATTCAATGCTCAATTTCAACCCTCATCCCCCCCATTGCCACACGAAAGCCTGGCTTCAGCAAAATGCAAAACTAGAAGCGATTCAAACCTGTCAAAGAGTGTCAAAACTTTAACTACAAGTCACATCTGGCTGAAAGCTCTCGACAGAAGTTGCTTAAAAAAAATATATTCCTCCCGACCTGTCAGTGGATTTCAATATGACGATTTCCGCAACATCCCCGCGTGTTACACGAAAACGCGTTCGCGCCACACACAAACGTCAACTTTTACATTACAGAAGGCAAAACCAACATTAACTTGATAACTCTAAATATTATATGTATTATGTGAACGTTCAGCGTTGATGTTTCCCTTGGCATACAAATACCCACGAGCTGTTTGAATTGAACGCGCATCATAAAATGAGAAGAAAGAAAAAAAAAAAAAAACTTGGCCAAGTATCGCACATTTTGAATGCGATTTCTTGTAGAGCTTCCGATGAACAACGTCGCGTCGCGTCGCCCGTACACTTTGTGTGTGCCTTTCGCCCCATCCCCATCCCCCCTCAGCACACATGTCCCGCAGCTCCTGCTCACACACACATTTGATTTAAAGTTTAAACGATTCTTTATTTGAGTTTTATGTATACATAGAGGACTCTGCACACATTACACAGGCCATCGATCGATTCGGTGTAATTTACTATTGTGTAAATTGTGAATAGCGTCGGTTTCGACGATAGGCGTCGCGGCGCGGCGCGTGTTCGTAAAACGCACAAGAAAGACGATAAGAACTGCTCGGCAGGGTGAAAGTGTTTCCTTTTCCAAAAATATACATATCTATGTATAATATATAGACACTTGCAGCATCAAACAAAATCTCGTGCCACCGGTAGTCATTTTGTTGTTGTTTGTATATCATCTCTAGATGATTTATATTTTATTCAAAGCACTTTCGTTAAGTGGGTACAATGAATAGGTGTGAGGCATGTATCATCCATAAACCCAAAAAAGGGGAAATTACAACAGAAAAAGCGTTCATCATCATCGGCAACAAGAAAAGCTCGCCATGTGCATATCTGCACTTGTAATTGACCCTTTTACCAATTCACATTATTAATTATTTCGTTTTAGTGATATTTTGCCTCGACACAAAAAGCTTTCAACCCTCGCGAGTTTTTGTGGCCAAAATTTTCTTTAACAACAAAAAAAAAAGCATTAAATGGCTTTAAACAAAAGCTTACGGCATTAATGCCAACGAGCATTTGCAGCAATTCACAAAAAGAAATTCTTCGGGATCATAAACATATAATAAGGATTTGTCTTATGAGCTTGTTTTACCTGAGCATAAAAAAAAGAAAACAACCATTCCATCCCCCAACATTGTCTTTGTATTCATCATGCGAGCAAAAACAACAGCAATTTAGACAAAGAATTCGTGTACAGAGACGACAAAAGAATACAACGTGAGAATCGGGTAAAAAAAATTAAAAGAATGAGTCACCCAAATATCTATACACATAAATGCGCAGGAACTATACACATACACACATGAGCGCGTACTCGCGTATAAAACAAACACCACAGCATAGATGTGTGCTATAAAACCAACAACAACAACAAAAAGTGGGTAAGGAGGTTGGGTGGGGGTATAGGGCAAATCAAGGCTCAAAAAAAAGTGTGACCAAGTCATAAAGTAAAAATGAAGAAAGGAACATTGGAAACAGTCAAACCGAGAGTAATAATATGTACTCAAGCGCGTATGTACAAGCATATACTCATAAACTATGCTCACATACTTGTGTACAATTCCGCTAAAATCTACAAATTCATGCAACAAACCTTCTAGAACATATTTCACGCAAGAAGCGGAGCATATAAAAGCTCTAGCAATGGCCAGTGCGGTGTATATGCGTGTGTGTGTGTGTGTGTGTGTGTGAGGGTTTTATGCTCCCGCATAACTTCTAACAGAAATTATAAATGCGCTCGTTTGTACGGGGCAGCAAGAGAATACAAAGTTTTCTGTGCAAGGATATAGTGAAAAGCCCCGCAACAATGTAGGGAATAGCAAAAAACCTGAGACACATTTTTCAAATACACTAAGTCCATGTACCTCGACTGCAGAGAAACACTGAAGAAAAAACGAAGAAGAAGAAGAAGAAGAAGTAGAAGAAGAAAGGATCACTGGCAAAAGGAAAGTTTAAACGCAGCTCGAAATTCGCACACGTAAACACCAAACCTATACACACTGTCAGGACAACGGGACTAGCAAGAGGAGTAAAATTAATATTATACTATTTACACGACGTCACTTTATCACCCTCCCGGTTACAACCCCCCACATGAATACAAGCCCTCCAGTGGTGTGTGTTCATCCTTGGCAGTGTTGGGTATTGTTTTTGTGTATAGCGAAGGCCGATGAATCGTGAGTTAGGTGTGGTTTCTTCTTTCTTTATCGCCTGCTGGAGCGACCAGAGTGACGGTAGGGGTGAGCATTGAGCAATGAGCTTTTTGTTTAACATTCGCCATATAACTGTGTTTTGACTATAGCTCGCACGAGCTTATTATTGTGTTTCCGGGGTGGGAGGGTGGAGGGATGAACTGCGCCGTATACTGGCATTGGCAAACAAACATACAC
>JANSTS010006203.1:7509-23054 GCA_026546915.1 Sylvicola fuscatus | reverse complement strand
AAAATCAGTCCAGATGCCGATATATTGTCGCCAGCGCCAGCCGTTTGTCGGGCAACTCTGCAAACGAGAACTGGCGCCACACATATGGTGACATCAACAAAGTGATCACCCACAGCCAAATTTTCAACCCAACACGAAACCGGATCGGCGGGATCGATTTTTATTCGTTTAGGTGCATTTGTCTGATCTTTGTCATTTAGAGTTGTGGAGAAACTATCGTCCAGTATCAGATGCGACGACTCCGGATTGACAATATCCGTCCCGCAGACGTGACGATGAGCAGTTAATGCAGCCTTTGCAGCAGCGTTCTTGCTATTGCGCCATTCCGATTGATTAACTACCATTATTGCTTGGTAAGCTAATGTGTGCACATGGATGCGTGTCAGCATGCGTCGATTGGAATCATTTTGACGCTGATTAAAGTATTCCGCGTTTACCAACCTAAAAACCGAACGCATTTGATTGAGTGAAGTCACCACTCTTGGATTGGAGTCAGACGCGAATGTGACACGATTGTGCATTATCACCTGCAGCAGATTATCCAGCTCTTGTTCGTTCATTCCAAGTGAGTCTGAGTACGGAATGACGTGAGTCAGCAGAAGGTTGAGTAATTTGATTTCGACGTAGCTAGCCATTTCGAAATGCACTAAAGTAGTTCTGGGCTGCTGCCGAATTTGCTGTTGCAATTTATTTAAGCGGTCCTCTCTCACACCATCCTTAAATGGAAAGCTGTCCATCATTTGGAGACCACTGATCACTAAAAGGCGAGAATTAAATTCAGGCAGTTGTTTGCCCAAGTGCTCTAATGAACTCAACGTTGGATTGTTTTGATCGTTATGTAGGATGTAACGATTTGCTCGCGGAGCTGTGAATGATCCCCATGTTTCTCCAGCTTTGTACTCTAAAATTAGGTGAACATCATCATCTTCGATAAGGTCACCTGCTATTTCAATTTCATCGGGAATGGACTCTCTAAGTTTGCTGGACATTTTCGAAGCAAGTAAAACTGTGGCACCTTCCCTAAAGAAACGTATTGCCATCACTGGTGCATTTCCACCCAAGGACCATCGAATTTCCTTATTTCTGTCGTTTGACGTCGCTGCATTGATTAGCCGGCGAAACATTGCTTTGTCTGAAGTAAATCGTCTGTAATGGAAATGCTCAACTGTACTAAGTTCAACAAATTGAATTAAACAAAAACTTACTCGGAAGCCGCTCCATTCTTAAAGTAGTAGGCAAAACTCTCCAAGAACTCTTTTTCATTAGTTACATCATCGACTTCAAAATTTGACAGTGCGCCATCCAAATAACTGGAATAGTTCATGAAAGTGGTGGCTCTAACGTACAAGTCGCTACATGATCCATATCCTATAGCGATTTTGGGAGAAGTTTCCAATTTGTTAACATTCTCTAGGAATACCAATCCTGTTAAAATTGTTGTCAGCTTTTGAAGGTTTCGGGACTCAATAAACGCTTGAAGAATTATAGAAAACAACGCAGTAAACACGGTCAACGTCGTAATCAACGACACATACTTCAATGAAGCCATTTTTGTTAAATATCTTGTATTTTTTGACAACAAAATCACTTTGTCCACATTTAATAAACTGTTTTCATCAACAACTAACGATACATTGGAGTGTTGAACTAAATTCAAAGTTCGTCGTCGTTAAAGTTGCAACACACATTTCTCACATGCATATTTTATTTCTTAATTTACGTATTCGAATGTTCATTAATTATTTGGTCACTACTTCACAAGTGGTATATCTTTCCTTTTTCATTACGTATCACCACATTTCTGAAGGCCACCATCTGCACACAACAATCGGTAGGCGGCGAGCCGGAATTTGTGATAAGCAGACGATCAGCTACTGCGATTGCGCGACATGTCAAATGTTGTGTTATTCTGGGTTTGGTGGCCGGCTAAACACTTGAAGTGAGAATGTTCCTATGACAACTCATTCATGTTGTTTATGTCTTTTGTTTTCTCGCAAATATGTTTTAACCATTTTGTAGGTGCGAAAGTACTGTGTTGAGAAGTAATATAAACCAACTACAATACTGTTAACATAAATGTGCATTTATCGCAAATGACGTATACTTGACATATATATATATATATTTCTGAGTCGCCGTTTTTCGAAGTACAGTAGGAGCAATAAATTTATTCGCACTCGCGCAATCTCAAATATTTTCTTTTTAATTTCAAAACTGATTATCCTTTTATTCCTTGGTAAACCAAATACAGCCATTTTTTATCGAAAAAAAAAACAAAATGTTTAATAAATTAAAAACGACCGCTCCTCTTTCTGCCAGTATATTTTGAATCAGGACGAGTGTCACGTCCTTGCCGACGTCTACGTTCCTTTTTGGCAAGAATCCATTCCCTAGATTTCTTCAGAGCTTTCCCGCGTGAGTTTCGTGCTAAATCACGCTTCTTTATGTATGCAACATGATGGGCGTCCTCGCCATCACCGCCCAACGCAGTCGGCATTTGTGTCGCTCCTCCAGACATAAGCACAAGAAAATGTTTCTTAGCACGTGAAGAATTCGGAAAATCTACAACCAGACCACCATAGAATCCGGCTCGAGTCGCCTGAGACATTATTAACTCAACTTGTTCAGGAGTTTCGGGATAAAATTGAAAAACAGCGCGAGCGGTTCGATTCTAAAACAAAAATTAAATGAAATTAGTTTCAATCGACCATTTTGTATCAGTCGATACCTACCAACACTGAGTAAAGGGTTGTAAAGAATTTATAAAGACGCTTTTGTGGTACGTGGCTGGTTTTATCGGCATTGCATAACCACTGCAATGCTGAGATAGAAACAGCGGCATCAAATGTTCCTGCACGAAACGGCATACCCTCACCCATGTCACCCAAAAGCAAATCTCCTTCCACCTCCCGTTCTTTTGCTACTCCTACAGTGGTGACAAAAATCATTTAAAACTGACTTTTCGGTAATTTAAATTGGCTCAGGCTTACCCAACATAGCAGATGATATATCGACACCCACCCATACATGGCCTTGCTCTTCTAACACACCACCGGATAGCCCAGAACCGCATCCAATATCCAATATGAAGTTGCTCTGATCCTCAGGGAGAGCTAGTAATTCTATCACACGTTCGCTCATCTTGACTTGGATCTCTATGATGCGAGTGCTGCAAATATTAAATGTTAGTTAATACGAATTTAACAATCTTTAATCATTTTTTTAAAACATACTTGTTGGAATATTTTTGCGCTTCTTCCTCATTGTAGAACTAACAAAAAGAGATATTTTTTTAATTACTGCAGATTTAAGATTAATAGAAAACTTACAATTTCTGGTGGAGCTGTATGTTCAGGACGTTTCGACATTATAAAGATAATTCAACAAGACTTTCCGATGCACTAAACTGTTAATTTCTGAACACAAATTCTTGATATCGGTCTTTGAAATTTTCATTTATTATTATTGTTTTTTTGACAACTTTGAAATGACATTTATTTCATTTGAAACGCACGTGCTCAATAGATATATGTATAATATAGCATGTAATGCCAATTTAGATGGATTTTGTCATAACAATTTGTTAAATGTGGAACTTGTTATTACAAATATTTTTAGGCTGTGTAAAAATATGAAAAAAGGATTTTCTACCTATTTAAACAAATATTGGTCAATCGATGATAAAATAGCGAAACTGCAGGCTGCTGCCAAAGCTTGAGCGATTAAAGTAGCAGAACTTGAAATATTTTAATTGACAATTTAAAAATTTATTTATATGGTAATAAAATGAAACTATAGTAGAAATATAAAATATGATAAAAACCAATTTCTTGTATTTAATTTGAATTTGTCACTTAAAAATAATTTAATAAATATAATTGTTATCGCTTCATTTTCAGTTTCAGAGTTGAATTGTTTATATACAAAACAATATTCGAAAGCTTATTGTATGGCCGTTATGTGAAGACAAAGAAAGTGCTCGAGTAAGCAATTAAACTCTAGCACCTGACGCAAATTACCTTTGTTTATATGCGAACTTCTAATTCTTGGGGGGATTTTGACATTGTCTTGGGTAGTAGAGAAATACTATGGTTGATGTCAATATAACACATCGCACAGTTCTAATGAAAAACGTCTAGAGATGGCCAACGTCAAAGACACGATCTGTTTAATTACTAGGACGATTCAATTTTTTCCTTTGTAACACAATTCTCCGTCTACTTTAAAGTAATACGTTTTATTTCTAATCACACAAAGGGCCAACAATTAATAAAATTTGATTAAAATTCATAACTGGATAATAATTCAAAATATGATAAGTAAAATAATGTTAAACTTTCTAGCCTTTCCAGGAAGTTTGAGCCCCCTTTTAATTTCTGACTGAGCATTAGCAGCCTTAAAGCATGGTACTTTATATCCGCCCACGCGATATAAAACAGATTATGCCGAAATCGGGAAGCTTTCAGGTAATTGTCCCCTACACTACCTCAGTGCTAAATTATTCATAGATTTTAAAGGGCTGCGAAAATCAACCGGATTTCAGGACGGGTAATCCCTTTTCAGCTATCAGAATCGCACAAACTTTATTGTGACCAAATTAGTAATGGCATGGCGACACGAAACTATGCTGAAAGCGGTTTTCGTGTTGGATTTGAATCTAGAAGCTTCCTCATCGTAGGTTCCGCTGTAAGTGGAGCAAGTAAAACAACTGCGACGTGAAAGAAAGCACAAAAAGCCGGGTAAAGTTTATTAGCTCCCTGGATATGCCACGAATATACGAGTCCTCGTGTGTGTGTCGGCTTGTAATTGTCATTGTCCATTTGCAAGAATTCATTGCGCTGTAAAATCATAATTTACATATTCTTTCGAAATCTTTTGTTTTATAAATGGGAATGGAGGTCACGTGTGAAAAACTGATATGAAATAGACAATTGAAAATTTGAATTAAGTGTGTCTAAATGTTGATGAATTTTTTCGAGTCTTTAGTCAAATGTTTAGCATACAAGATACTTTCGGGCTCCTTGGGATTGATAATAAACAAATTCTGGTGTGCAATGTTTGTGTATTCTTGTTCATCCAGCACCAAGACAGGTTCCATATTTAAATAATCGGCGGCTCTTCTGCTATGCGCATCAGTTGCCAGATAGGTGAGCAACGGAAGCTTAAGACTGCGGGCCATTTCCATAGCAGTTTCAATAATCACTTCTCTTAAGTAGTTCTTAATATCTGCAAGGCGAAATTAAGGTTTTAGGAAATTCGTTGAAAGTCTGGGGATTTTTAACCTTGTTCGGCATCGGTAACTACGCAATAGAAAATATGTAGCCAAGAGGAAGCATTGTACTTCTGGCTGACCTCAGAGTATTTTATAGCATAGCAGAGAAATTGCTTCAAAAAGTCAGCTCTCTGGTTGCCGGATCCATTCAATGTAAATTGTGGCCTTTATACAAGATTTAATATCAGATTTAAAGCTCAATTATAGTCGAAAATATTTACCAAAAGTAATAATCATTTGCAGTTATGCCACATACGGCCAGCCCGATAATCTCACTACTCTCAGAGTCTAAACATATCAAAGATGAGTTGCCATTGAGAATGTCCATTAGGGATGGAACAAAGATGTCTGCTTCTTCTTTTGTAGTAACACCCAGTTCCATGGCCATAGTATTTGAGTGATGCAAGTTGTTCTTCAAGAACAAAACGTTAACAAAAAGGCAAAAAAAAAAAAAGGATTAAGCGAAAGTACTTTAAAGAATTCCACTAATTCCTGATTTGTATGGGATGAGGCGTCTTGTATTGTGAAATGTCGAACATAATCAGGGCCACGATGTGCCGTCCAGCTTTTCCAAACAACAAATGGTCGCGGTTCATCTGACTCAACTATGGAAGGATCAAGCAGAACGACGTTCGTCATTGTTGACTTTTCCAATGAAACAGATGAATTGATATTGTTATTTCAAGTTTCCTAAGTAGTTTTCTCAGAGTAGAAGTATCGACATATATTAAATGCTTTATCGAAACTTTAAATACTTTTCAGTACAATTTATTTATGTAACTGAAAAGCACTCAGAAAGCTGTTAAAAATTTCATTGAAATTGTGTTATGGAAAAACATAGAACATACATGGCGAAACACGAAATTGAAAACTCTTAAAATTGACATTTGTCTGCTCTTTCACGGAAAAGGGTTTTAAAAGTTGAGTGCGTTTCAATTAAGTTACATCCTGTGCGTTTTGCTTTGTCAACGTTCGCTGCTGAAAGTAATGCAAGTCCTTATGCTCATAATGATCAAAGCTTTTACAGCTGCGTGCGGGCGGTAAAGTGGAACAACAACAAAATACAGGAGCAAGGGGCTTCCATTGTTCAGTGTAAAATTGCCAACATCATAATGAGCTGTTCGTATGTGGAAATGATATGTGAATAAGTGCACAGTGTCAGCAAAGGCAAATGGGTTCCGTTTTATGGCTTGACAGTACGATGGGCGGTACACTCACAGAATCGCAGTGTCCGCTCGAATCCCATCAGACTGAATGCAATTCCGTTTTGGCAATCCTGCAGATCGCGTTATATGGCGCTATCTGTTCAAGGAGCAGCTCGTTCTCCACGTAAAACCATAAAATTTGATCATAAAAACTGGCGAGCTTAAAAATGCACGTGAATCGCCATTCCAAATAAATTTCCTTTTACCATACGCAAAAGCGCTTTCAGCTCTTCTTCTTCTTTAATGAAAACGAAATGAGAATAAACACTGATCGTTAAAAGTCGAGCAACATTTAAAAGTAGGAACATTGCAAAGTCGTAAAATGTAAGACGGGCCCAATTTTAAATCTTTCTTATGCATGTTTGAAATGCAATTAGCAGTTTAATCGAATTTTTATTTCAAATTTAAATGTACCGAACATTTTCTTATTTTAAAATGATTTTTAGATAGATTTTAACATCTTAAATTTTAAATCATTTACTTCAACTTTAAAGAAAAAGCAAACCCCTTGAGTGGTTTCGTGAAGAACTTTCTTAGAAACCACTTTTTCATTCAAACATTAAAAAGTTGCACGTTAGTTGAAAAACGCATCAAAAGAGAAGAAAATGTGGTAAAATGTTATTGACTTTTTAATGCAAAAAAAACCCTGTTTATTTAACAAAAAACACGAAAACCCACCGATCTATCAAATGTAAACAAGGCAACATTAAATTTTAAGCTCGATTAAATCAGTTGATATACAAATGAATAAATCACGCGAAAAGCGCGTAGTTTTAAACATTTCCACCTTCAGTGTTTTTACAACGTGTGCCATCAAAGCATTATTGCGAAAAAACAACATAGGACAACATTAAAAAAACAGAATTATGTTAAATTGTGGAATTAGGGAGAAGAAAGGTAAGTAAAGGCCGGAAACGGTCACAATAAATGAAATAATGAAAATACGTGACACCGCATCGTTGCGGCATAAATTTATGTCATTTACATATTATATATTACATCAATTTGACCGAGCATATGAACATTTTCTCCGAAAGCCGTGTTAAACAGATATTTTAATTAAATATAAAAAATGACAATTTCACGTTATTTAAAAAGTACCTGCAAATATTTTATGAAATCAGCAGACAGAAGCTTTATCGAGGTCAAGTTTTCATTCAGAATAATCCTTGTTATTGAATTCAGTGAAATGACAGGATTTGTCTGTTAATGATATCGTTTAAACTTTAATCAAACATAATCTCGCAATGTAACAATTGTAAGCAGTTATGCTGTTGGCAGGATTCTCCACTCTTTATGTACAGCTTTTTTTGTTTAATTAAAACATACAAAATTTACAAAATTAAATACCGATAGGGCCAAACGAAAACCAAAAAAGCATTTGGTCTATTTTGGTCGATATTAACCCCCCTCCCCTGCTTCCCATCCCCTATTCTATTTAGGCTTAAACAATTTCCATGTAAGTTAAACTCACGCTGCTCACTCCAACTGTGTATTACTTCCGGCTTCTCTGCTGCAATGATCGCTTTAATGATGATGACGGTGTAACCTTCAAACTTTTACGCGCCACCAAGCCGCCACCCCTTCACCTATAAATGGCCGTTGCGCGCAGATTACAATGCCAACGTGCCGTTCATTTCAATAACAAATCGACCACTTCGTGGGGATGTTGGGGAATGTTTTGCATCTTTTTTTCTCTTTTTTTTTTTTTTTTTTGGAAACATATTTTGTCATTTATGCGTCTTTATGAGCACAAGCTCGGCTGGCTCCGAATTTCCTCGATTATAAATCACGACGCCCGTCTAAGTGTGACTCAAACAAAGGCGTCATCAGTGCGATATGACGACTGACTGTGACACAGATGCGAGACATAATTTAAAATGTACACAAAAACCGCCATACAACTGTTAAGCAACCTACCTACCCTTGGAGCATGTACGACGGGAAACAGCAGGCGATACGTCATCGAATTTTCCAAAGGGGAGCACATTCAAAGTGGAGCGAACGCTTTTCTGTGTGCTCTTTGTAGTGGCACAAGTGTATACAAGTTGGAACGCTTTATCGGGATTTTATGCTTTCATGTTTCAACGCCGGCGCTTTTTGGCTGTCTCTCGCTCATTGTGCCAGTTTGTAATACTTATATCAATACGGTATATTGTATTCGTGTAGATGATAACCGGCTGAAGCGGGATGCCGAGAGTATCTAGAGGCATTCCTTTTTCTCGCCATCAAACGTTTATTGGGGGCAAAATTCATCCTCTCGATGGCTTAGAATTTAGTTTCGACGCGATCGGCAAGGCAAACGGATGGGTACAATCGGCGGTGTCGTCCTTACTACGAAAATTTCATCCAGCCTCCGAGGAACGCAAACACTTTATTTACACTTGAGACTTGCTGTTTCGACTGTGTGAATCTCTGTGGAATGCCATGTTCGAGCTTAGAACGTATTGAGAGCTTCTTGAACGCGAATGTCAATCGGGCAAAAGGCGTCCGCGGTCTCGCCGTTACCCACACGCATTGCAGACCGAAATATATATAATTAAGGAGCGAATTATGAATACACGAAGTAAACTTTGCAGTTAGTTTTCCACCATGCGCCGCGGCGAACACATAGTGAGCGGTTTATTGGCTGTCCGAAATAGCTTTAGCGCTTTTACATAACAGCCTCAGTGTTTGTCTGCTATAGTTTTCATGTTTGAGTGAGCTCGTTTTTTGGGTGGTTTCATTAAAGAAAACTACTAAATAAATATTTATCGCGGCGCTGATCGATTGCCGCTGGCATTTCAGACACCTTGCACTCCAGAAAGGGTAGTGGAGTTTGGCTGATTGCCTGGTAAATAAAGTTTGTAACAAATGGCAACTGGAATTGCGAGTGGAAAAATACCCAGAAATGTGTAGCTGTGAAAATATGTACCGACAAGCCAAGTGAATTGTTTTACGAAAACTTCCGAAAAGTGTTTCCACACTTGTTTTCTATTTTTTTTTTGGAATTACTCATTTCCCCATATATCGCGTATAATGCCGTGCAGTTCAACGAATCCACGTACATTGTGAGTGGATTATATCCAAATCTGTGTCATCTCAGCAATAATTTGTGTGTATATGTGCAGCAAATTCATTTCCCGCAGAGTTTTGGTATGTATTAGCAATAAGCATTTATCAAATTCGCTTTATCATCCCCATTTGTATTAAACGAGTAACTAGCTAACAAACTGTCGGATAAACGGAAAAATTGCTTCCAAAATTTTCTAATATGACATTAGAGTATGGAATTTAAAAACATTGCGAAATAACAAATACTGTGTCAGGGATTTACATTTCCATCCCCATTCGTATATGTTTTATGTTTATTTACTTTACAATGACAATTTTATTTTCATGTGTCGCTTCGGGTTGGGTTAAATCCTTGCTAAATCTCATGATTCCAGTATATGGAATTCGTGTTAACATAATCATTTTTTTAAATGTATGTTGATTCACTGCTAAAGATGTGCCGCCTAGACAGCAGACAATGATGGATGATCTACTGAAAATTAATCTATGAAAGTATTTATTTTCAAAAGGCTGAGTAATCCCAATGAATCTGCTTGAATATCCGTGGTAATTTAGATATTGATGTTAACAGCGATTGTTGAAGTTACCAAGGAATTCCATGAGAACACAAATAAAATCTTATACTTTTTTCTGTCCTTTTATGTTGTTGTTTTGTGTCTTGTTAGGAAGCGACTGAGCGGCAATTTTTTTTATTTACAAAATTCATGCATTTGAAGATTATTTAAAGATTTACATGAAACTTAAAACTGATTTTTTTTATAGATTTCTTACAACAATTACGACAGAATTATTCGAACTATATTAATATTTAAAAAACTTGAATGAAGCATTTTTGTAACTATTCAAGAAATTTTAGACTTCAATGATTTTCAATATCTTTTTTTTTTTGACCATTTGCGAATATCATTTAATGATATTTTAATGCATTTATTATAATGTTTATTTAAAAATGTCCCCTCTGATTTGAAGTGTAATCAATTAATAAATGACTTTTAAATTATGAGTATAAAAATACTTTTATAATAGATGCACAAAACATGTTTTCTGTAAATGGAATTATTCATTAAATTGACAATGTCCTAGAAATTTCATGGAATTTATAGTGAGCTTCGTGTTGCAGCCACTGCACTTAATTCCTATCTCACCTTATGACGGAACGTCAAGGATAATTACGTTCAAGTTCAGTCGGTACACGAATATCAAATATGACATCAATAAAGAATGCTTCAGGTTCACATATGTGTCTTGTGCGTGACTGCGTCCCAGTCGAACCCACTGAGGTGATTTCGTTACTAACACAATTTAACGGGTTATTTGCAGTTATAAATTAGCAATTATTTTACTTTAATTTATTTGTTCATTACCAACACTTTCCCATTGAGACTCATAAATTACTCCCAATGGCATAAATCTAGTTTTAAATAAAATGCCTCTCCCACGTCTTTTTTATTGCATCTAATTTTCTTATGAATTAATTAAAAAAGAAATGGGTTTAATATATTTGTATATAATTTTTCTGCTCTCAAATTATTTTAATAAAACTGTCAGCAGGAAAATGGCGATGTCTGTTTTTTATTTATACATACACCGAATTCATTCATGACTACATGTTGACTTGTGAGTTGTGATGGATTTGGCCTGCATTATGTGGGCGGTTATTCATCATACCGAACATTCGTCATACGACATACCCAAAGCATTTGATATAGAAAATAGAAGTCAGTAAATCGCTGTTTTTGGCCGATTTTCGCGGAACGAACTTCTTAACAAGTGTGTAAAACGTTCTAAAAACGGTAATTTATCTTAAATTATCCTGTTCTGAAGAGTCATTGGAATTTCCACTTTTCATTACCAATTTAAGCATTAAGGATGCGGATGTCTTGTTATATGTCGTCCATTTTATTTTAGTGGAGCCTCCAAATCTCACTTGATTCATCATAATGTATCCCACTAACATCTCAATGGGTTGTTATTGAGCAAAAACCAGATTCATCGCACTTTATCTCTGCATTTTATGTCGGCTATAAAAGTTATTATTCTCATGTTGAAGTTTTTTCCTCATACTCGCACATGTCGTATACGCGCATTAGCTCTTAAATGTCATTGTCGCATAAGCCGATGGTGGGTACTTGGTATTTACTTTAGGCTAACAATTCTGCCTTATCCGCGAGTTCATACAATGTGAAATTACTTTACTTTTTTCTATTTACACATTGTGCACTAATTGAGCATATCTAATCTACATCATTGTGCCGCTTTATTAACTAACTAATTTAAATTAAAGAATGACTGCCGTTCTCCCTAGCTTGTTCCAGTAATGGACGCCTTTGAATCATATTCTGCCCGTTATTATAACTTAAACGATGACCATCAAAAGAAAGAAATGTTCTCATGCGCCTGTTTTGTACACGACTCAATATTTTTCTTTCACCTTTATTATGCTCAAAAGTTCCTTGACATTTTTGCATTAATTATTTTTAGGCAACCAATCAAATTGATGTGGGTATATGCGAACTGTCGCATTAGAATTCGTAATTATATGTGCTAATAATTTCCATTAAATGATTCAAAGTTCAATAACTTAATATTTGAAGAGTTAATTCAATTATGTGGAAAATACTGAGAGTCAAAAATCGATATTCTTGGTTACCTATGTCTCAAAGCATCGCTTTTAACGTAAACGAGTAAATTAATTTCAGTTAATTGACTTATATTTTGTCTGTAATATTTAATAGTAATTGTTTCCCCAAAGATTCGCATTGCTTTGTTGTTCTGAAAGCTACTTACAAATTGCCATATCTCATTGGTCTCATCGCTTGCCCTAAATAAAATGGAATACATTGAATTGCATTTAATATTGCTCATTAAAATTATAACGATCTGCTGGCGAATATTAGAAGACAAAACTAAAAAATCATTAAAAAGTTATGAAACGTTTTCCATTTCATCGCTTTTCTTCTTTTGTAATTACTTGCTTACTTACTTGCTTTTCTAAATAGTTCAGTTTTTTGTTGGCAATGTTCACAGTTTAACTTGATTTTTCTGGTTGCAATAATTTTAACTGTCGAAGCGGCTGCATTCGGCGACAAATGCGTCACGTGTTTTATTGTCAACTCATATTTCCATCATCAATTTTTTGGCATTGTTCCAACAAAGTATTATTAAGCGCGAAAGTGAATAATTTATAAAAATAAATATACATATTTACCCACTCTCTATGAGACAACTTTGTATATGTATAATCATGGAAATAATTAGGTCACCTTGAATGGCTATGGGGTCAAAGTTTTTATCATAAGATGCATTTATTAGTGGTGAAAAGAAAGTTTGAAAAATAAACTTAAAAACGAATCTTGAACGACTTTGCTTATATGAATTTTTATATGTAAAAAATATTATTTACTCAAACCATTTACGAGAGTTAATATAAGCTCATAATACATATAAAAAATCATAAGTTTCATCACATGACCTTGATATTGGTATTGCAAATTTAAGGTAAAAAATAGAGCAATTTTGAAGGTCACTGACAAATGTTTTGGATACATGAAAAACAATTTTTATATAAAATCCGTATTGATATTAATTAATTGTTTCTTTTTCTGATGTCATTTTATTCTTAATGATTTCTTGTGAATATTTTACTTAATCCCCATTATCTAGGCAGTAACACTAAAATACATAAACAAAATAGTAAGTAAGTAAGTAAACTGGGAGTTTATTAAGTATTAACTGCGGCTGTTATTCAGTAGGGAATTTCGTGTGGAATGTTTCCGTTATCATGTTAGATGCTCATTTCATGTTATACTCGTAATTTTCATAAACAAATATGAGCAAATGTCATACCTCCATCTTTATCATTTCTAATTATGAATATGCTCAACATTCACTGTCACACGCTTGTAATACCTTTAACATTTCTGTATGCTTAAACAAATACAAATATTACTCAATTCAGAAAAGCAATTATGTTTGACAAAATAATTGCAGGTACGTCTTGAAGTAAAGGAGAGCCGAGAGACGACGCGTCACGCTGTCGCGACCAGTCTAGTCTTGTGGGGAACAGACCGAGCTGGGGTCGAGCTCACCAGATGAGCCAAATTAAATCAAAAGCGACCGTTTTCTTCTAATGACTGTCACATACCGTAATTGAATACATATTGCACGCCCCAAGAAACACAGACAACGCACCGGGAGAATGATTAAGCTAAATTAAATAGGTTGTCGTTACCTCACGCCACCTCATCCATATTGCACTCTAACGAGCGTGCCTAATGTGTTCTGGGGAGCTTTGTGTGCCCTGAATGCACAACAGCTCATAACAGAATTGCTATTTAATATTTCTGCACACCCAAAAGCCCCAATTCAGTACGGACAAATTCGTACCGGGAAGCCGTACTTGCAGTCGTCGACGCACACACAACCGCCAACACATCCGCACACATCCCTGTGGCCTGTACGAGTGGGGTGGCAGGCTGGCAGCAAATGCCCGACATGCTTCGAAACTGTGCCTGCTTTCGACGCCAGCGACGCGGTTCGAGCTTTGAGGATTCCTCGTCATGCAGGTCATCGGAAATCGAACGCGGTGGCGACCTGACTCCGCACAGTGGCAGCAATTTGCTCAAGTTATTCACATCGCGCGGTTGGTGTCGAACGTGGCGGAAAACAGGACGCGGCATGAGTATGACCAAAATTGAACGGAGTGAGTACAATTTTCCATTCATGTGATTTGTGTTTTGTTAATCTCAACTAAATAACTTCTACATACAATTGATACATGTGAATCCAACAATGACGCCCGCATTCGTGTAATATTTATGTAAATGTTGTTCTTTCGTTACATTATGGTAATTAGTTTGTGCAATGTGAATAGAGTAATTGAATTAAGTTGTTCTGTGTATCAAATTACGACATATGGTTATGTTCGAAATGATGTGTGCATTGTTTAGTGAACCCCTGCAATATGTGATGCTCTGCATTTTATAAAGAAATATCAAAATAACATATTCATATTCATGACTGGTCTAGCGGAGAACAAAGGTTGAGTGGCGCTTAAGATATCGATCAGTGAAATTCGTCTTCAACTGACTTAAAGAGACTGTTAATAGGACAATTTCTATCGGTATTAGGTAGTATCATCGCAGCCAGTGGATACACAAAAGTGATAATCTCATTACTCCTGATTGTCTCGATTAATTAAATTAAGCATCCGGCTATCATCTATCGAACTGATCGAATTATAAATCGATGTAAATTATATGTTTTCACATTACAACGTCCATTAATCTGGACATTATTTTCACATTCTTCTTTCCCTTTGTACATGTTTAAATTGTTGCAAAGGTTTCAAACTAACAAGGTGATAAATAATTTTTGATAAACCCAATGTAAGAGGTTTCAGACACTTGCGAGAAAATCGTCTTACTGTAGCTGGGCCAATATCAATAAATAATGAGCTCACAAGCAGCATCTTAAATACTCCTCTGAGAAAATCCTCCTACTTCCAATAAATTATTGATTAAAGCTCCTATGAAAATTGCAAAAGCCATTTAGCCCAATAACTTAATTTTTAATCATATCAATAGCAAGGCTTTCGATTGGATTAGAGTTTCCTTTTATATCTCTTGTTTTATTAATTATAATTTCTGTTCAATTGAACTGTTTTTACAGTTGTAATTTAAACGCATCCCACATTCTGTAATCTGACGGATTTATCGAAGAATAAAGGAATATCTCTTGTAATTTAGTATTTAATGAAAGTAAGCACATGAGATGCAATTTTATTAGTTACTAAATGTATTCGTCTGGATACCCAATGGAACAGAAGTTGAGAAGTTCAAAGTTCACACTTCAAACCGAAATGTACATACAGACAATTCTAGGAAAAACAATTATAATTCACCCAAATGGGCCAGATAACCTTTTTCCGATGACTGCGTTCGAATTTCATTCACTTTTTTGCGAAAATATCATATGACTCGCTGGAATCTTATCGTCTTCGTTATATACTTAAT
>JANSTS010006201.1:10823-23062 GCA_026546915.1 Sylvicola fuscatus | reverse complement strand
AAGAACGGTAAAGGAAGCAACATCGAAATAGCATAATGTTGATTGGGGTGAACATTGAAAAGCGTAAATTGTCCAATAACGAAATGGCATGTCTAACATGCATTTAATAATTGATCACCATGGAATCGAATTAATTTTCAGCATGTAAAGAGACTGAAAAGTGACATGTGTTGAAATCATTTCCTCTGCTGACTCGACTTTACGATGGCTGCTTTTCTTTTCGAGTCATGTCCGTGTCTTGTTTGTCTTGTCCAAGTACGAGCACTCTGATAAAATATGCAAAAGCTTGCCGATTGCACAATCGAAACGAATTGCTCAGTACTCGAACAGCCCAACATCTGAGTTTGCCTCTCCCCATCATGTGTGTATGCACATATATGCTCGATAATTGTGCGGCTTGTGAAAGTTTGATGTTCAACAGCTCAATTAAAGAACAATTATGTATCATAACGACTAAAGAGAAATAGTTGGCCGGCAATTCATTGAATATTTAAATGGTCGCATTAAACATATATTTGAGTTTCGATGGCGATGCGGGCAGCGACGCGTCGCGACGTGTGGTGGCGGAATGGACATGTGAATTTTAATTGGAATCTCCGATATGGAAAATGATAAATACATCTAGTAAAAGTGTGGTAATGAGGCACATTAATCAAAACTGAAGCATAGTAATTAAGTGGATTAAAACATACAAGTTGCACGGTATCGTGAATGAGCTTAATTACATATTTATAAGTCGAAGGCATGTTTAAAAATGTTTTAGATAAACACATGCGAGCTCACACAATGTGTCTATTTATGCATGCATCAAGAAGGTTAGTAATTAAATGTAAATTATATAGCGCGATGCAAAATATGTTTCTTGTGCTTGTTGGTTTTTCTATCGAATCAACATGTTTTTATGTTTCGACGAGAAAATTTTCAGGAAATATTCCTTATTTTATCTGCAAGCTTCTTTTACTTATTCATGTGCAATTATTTTCTGGTAACAGCACGTCAAATTTGAAATAGGAACAGTCACGCATTTTATGGTTTATGAATTATGACGCTGAGAACGGGGGAAATGACTCTCGTCTAGAATGAAAAACCTGAAACAAAGCTGAAATTTTCAACAAAAAATAAAAATAAATTGTGTTGACTTTAACTTTATTAAGTCCATCATATTTTATTTGAAGAGAAAATATTTATAAATTATTTACAGGGAGGCACACAACTTTGTCTCCCGATGGTCATCGTCCAAGTGAAAATAAAATTAACAGAATTATTAATATGAAATTGAGAAAAAATTTAAATTATCACGAGCATTTATGTTTTTATTTTTATTTTTTTGTAACACTTTACGATTGTTAACAACATTTTTTGATTTCCTCTGTTTATTTGGGTGGATTTAAGCCACTGCCGACTTTGCATGACTACGGCGGCATTGTCGGCGGTGTACCAAGCCGAGAGGCATATAGAGAGTAAGGCGAGAAATATTGTGCCAAATGTGGCGGCGGCGGTGGCGGCAGGCCAGCCAATGATGCTGGCAAAAAGGATGGCTTCGAATAGGGATGATACCGTGCCGACGACAACGGACTTAGCGGGGGTGTGGGATAGGTCCGTTGAAACAAGTGTGGATTCATCATTGGATCGGCTGCCATCGAAGCGGTGTGCGTCCGCAGGTGCTGTAGCAGCTCATCTGAAGTACCGAAGCGCTTGCCACAGTACGACGACTCCACGCCTCCACCTCCACCAATCCAGTTGCAGATATATGGAAGCTGTGAGGCGGCCGCGAATGCCGCCAATTGTGCTTGGGCGTACGCTGCTGCCATTTGCTGGGGATAGGCTGCGGCGGCTGCCGCCTTTCCAGCCGCATGGTGGGGATTATGGTGATCACATTGCATGCAACCGGCAGGACATGGTCCTTTCATTTGTGCTGGTGACAGTGCACAGCCCTGGCAGTACGGATCCCGACAGACGGACATCATGGCGTCGGCGCCAGGCGCTTTCATTTGGCGTGCATAGTTCAGGTAGGGATTCAGTGTGACCGCCTTCATGTGCTGGGCCATCAGTTCGAGTGCGTAGGGCGGCGGCAATGCTGGCGACGTGAAACCGCTAAAGTATGAGGACGCCGATGACGGCGTGGATGACGACGAGGACGAAGAGGGCGGCGATATGGCCAGCGGCTTCTGTGATGGCTCGGAGCGTGAGAGGTTTGCGATGGACAAACTGACTGGCACATGGTTGTTGTTGTGGTTGGTATTTGGGGTCATCATCGCAGGGGATGATGTGTCTTTGGACGAGGCACGATTCTGTGGACTAGCTGAAGATGATGTTTTGTCGGGTGGCGTTTGTGCAAGTGACGTCAGTGGTGATGTTGTAACGGGCGTACGCTGGCGACCACCCTGTGACGGACTGGACGTGGCACTGCGATTTGAGTCGCGACCATTTGTGGTCGGCGTTTTAATTCGGTGTGCTGAGGCCGCGCGCTCCTCCTGCTGCTGTTGGTGACTGGACACCATTTCATATGGCTTAAAACTGCTTTTTGGCGGACCTTCAACCGGCTGAATTGCGGTTAGCGTGCAGTTTACTGGTGAGGTTTTATCACGAGACTCTTTGGACGTTGATTTGGCGCTCTTCTCCATGTTGGCCAATAGCTTGGGGTTGGGCGTCTCTGCGCCGATTGCACTGCACGTTTGGGCCAGCAGCGCTAGCGGACTGTTCTTGGCGTCAAGCTGTGAGAGAGAAAAAGGAGTTGAAATTAGACAGCTGCTGTTAACGCTTTACAAAATATAAATGTAATGAAATGCTATTCAAGGAATGCCTGGCGAGTGACGTGCCAAACCACATAAATGAGTGCTCCCTAATCCTTCAGAATTGATGTGCTTTAATTATTTTCTACGTAAAATCACTCCAACTTCTCCCAGGCCTATACTTTTCTGTTGGAAACTTGAAATCCATTAAACGCTCTTTTTTCTCACAGCCGCGCTAATCACCACACGCGACCTCTACTTGGCCAGATGCGGGGCGGCGAGGCGCGGAGTTGCGCGATTAGCCTGATGTTGTCGGTGTCTGCAGTTGTCTTAACTACTTAATGGCTTTTGAGCGTGTTCAGTATTATTAACTATTATGATTATGTTTATTTATTTTTAGGTTAACTCGGAGACCGCGCGTTAATTTCTTCTTCCTCCACTATAGAGGCGTGCATAAAATATATACTTCTTTATCTTTAATCACTCTTTTTTGGCTTCCCTCCCACTGTAATGGGAGATTAGGCACGTTCGCGTCTTCCTATGTTCACTTTTTTTTTCATTTTCTTTTTCTTTTTTGTAAATACGCGGGCATTTTCTGCTGTGACTGTTTGCGCTTGGGAATTTGAGACGCCTTTAATGTGCGGTTTAATCGTTCGTTTCCCGTCTTTCGTCGCCCCGGCTTAAGCCGATGAGCATTTTGTTGACTTAACGTCAAATAACTTTGCATTAATGAAGCGATAATAAATGGCGGCGTGTTTTTTGCTGTGTAGTTGAAAGTTGTATGGCCGGGCAAGTGATTCTTAATTCGTTGTAAATTAAGTGGCTTCTACTTTTAGTCATTTTTTTTTTTTAATCAAACAGTGGTAACAGCATACGTAAACGTTATTTTATTTAAATGGAGAAAACAGAAATCAAAACATCTTCAAATTGTTTGTGACACATTGACCTTGAAAGAATTATTTTTTGACTCTTACAAACTTAAATTATAACCGACTAGGCACGAAAATAGCAAGAATTGTGACTACTCAACGAATACTGTTCACTGTGTTTAAAAGTTTATAGTTTTTAAGCGGCAAGAAACCGCTAACGTCTACAAATAAACTATTGATTTAAGACAGCGAATGCGCACATACGGCTCAGCTTTTTCACAACAAGCATGCATGTCCGTGTCGATAAAAATCGATCCGAAAACAAAACAATAAAATACAAATAATTAATCATGTTGAAACGGCGTGCGAATTGAAAACGACTTCCGTCGACAATACCATTTAGCTGCCAGTCGACCGACTTAAAATCAAAAATTAATTGGCTAATAAATTATCATTTTAATAAGGAGGCCATCGAATTCAATTTATTCATTGTTGCGAAAATAGTAACGATGAAGTGAGTAATTATTAATTCAAGATGGAGCAACATAAACAAATCGCAATAAAAGCATGTTCTCACTTTTACGGGTCCAGATAAGCTGGATTACTTGCCATACGTTTTGATTGCACCTCTCCGAAAGTTATCATTTCACCGATTCAAAGTAGATTTTGTTTTCTTGGGATTTTTTAAGTGAAGACAAAAATATTTAATTGATTGATGAATTATTTATTAAGAAAACGGAATGCTGCATATAAACGATTATATGTATCCAGTGACAGCTTAACGGCAGCGCCGATGAATATTCACGGAAACTGTTTGATCTTCGGCGAAACGCTTAAGCTTGAAATCGATGTTTCTTATTATATTATTCCATTTGCGTTGTGTCTTTATCTTTATTCTAATTGCGACATAAATTTGTTAATTTAAATGCTTAATTGGTGAATTTCATTAAAATGAATTCAATTAAAAGGTTAAGACTTTAATGTGGGTCAAACACAATTTTGAGCATCAAATTAACGCAGCTTTAAGGAAAATTATTTCCCAATTAAATGCTCTCTCTTACCACGCAGAAGCGCGTCCAAATCACATAAAGAAAGTTAAACGGCCCAAAAAACAGCGTCCGAAGTCATAAGAAAAATAACAAATTAACTACAGTGAAATGAAAAGGCTGGTTAATTAAAAGGTAAAATCACTAATTAATCGCGAAAAAATAATTTTTCACTTGAATCATTTTATTTTTTCATTTTTCGCCTCTTTACATTCAATGGTGTTACCGCGACAACGATCGAACGAAAATTCATCAAAAGGCAAAAAGTGGCTATGTTTTATGTTTTCTCCACTATATATTTGAGTATAACGACGTGGCGCGCCGCGACGCTTTTCGCTGTTATTAATTGTCCATGTGCCTCCGCTTCCCCAAAACAAAATTCATTAAACTGACTTCTTCTTTTCACAAAATTTTTTTTTTTGCGCATTCATGAAAAGTTCTGACAAAAGATGAAAAATTACTTTGGGGCTCGGTTAATTAATCATTTAACACAGACCACTAAAACGAGCTGAATGGCGTAAAAAACAAAAACAAATGGCAAGGAAGAAGAAACATGATGACGGTGTGAGGGATGGTCGGGGGTGGCGCACAGACTGTCGGCATTGAATTACAAGCGGGAAATGTTCACAGTGGGGTGGAATCACAAGATTAATAGAGAGAGGATGAGAAGGAAATTTCAATATTCAACCAAAAAGACATTAATCATTCGGCGTGGGTAAATGGGTGCAAGGTGAGGTGACAAAGATGAAAGAATCTGAATAGTACAAATCATTCTGTATCTTAGATGTAAGTAGTAGAATGGACTAATAAGCAGATTTTGTTCATAGTTTAATGCTTAAGCATGACATTTTTTAGAAATAATTAGTTTTATACCTAAAAGATGAAGAAAGTGAGAGAACCCGATAAAATGGAAATATTGAGGAAACATATTAAATCCTATAAGGAAGATTTATTAAAGATTTTACTTGTAAGACCATACAATTAAATTTTCTAATAATTCATTTAAAAAGTGTTTGCCCTCAATTTTTAATTACATTCTTTGAATAAAAATATAATAACGATTTGGTTGATAATATAAAAAGCAAGTTGAAAACTCTTTTATATAAAATAAAATATAAGATCATAAAGTAAGCCAATTGCCTTTTCACAAAGTATCAATTATATCACATTGATGTAGTAAGATTTTCACCACAAGCGTCGACTAAAGCCATTAAACGGAAGTAATTATGCACAATAAATACATAAAATTTAATTGAAGCTGTTCAATTATCATAAATTTTAAGAAAACGCTAACGACAAAGAAATTACTATCACCACTTAAGTATACGAGCTCTATAGTCGTTCTTTTGGCCGAATGGCGCGACTATAAGTTTCCATCAAAGTGTAAATTATTTGCTTACCATCGGTGATAAATGACGCAGTCATCCACCGTCCTGGTGCAGTCATTATTCCTAATTTAACAAGCAAACGGTCTTGGGGTGCCTTGATGGACGATCACTTTCTGCCAATCGGGCCATTTAAACGACGCAACGCAAAACGACATGGCAGCCTGCAGGCCACTGTGGCTATGGGCATTAAATGTAGTCGCGTCTCGCGCCTCGCGCCTCGCTCGCGCGCGCGCGCCACACTACATAAAATTTATTGAAGACCTGTAGGCACTCGTTTACGATCGGCAATAACTCACTTGACATCAGAAATCAGGAAAATCCCTCACACAAGGAAATACTAGCACTATATAAGTGATCATGTATCTTTGAAAAATCATTTAATTTATGTACACACGCTAAATAAAAGCGATAAACGGTATATAAGTGGCAGTGCGCGTGCATATAAGATGGCGATGGTGGCCTGGCTGGGTGAGTGGTGTGGCGTAAAGGGGCAACTGGGGTGCCAAGACGGTAATATGTGCGCTTTACGTATATTGTAGCAAAAGAGAAGGCGCGCAAAACTGAATGAGAAACGACACCGTAATAAAATCTATTAAATATTACCATTTGGAACCGTTGAAAATGCCACTCTAATGGCCATTATCAATAAATAACGGCCATATTTTATTCAAATGGGATGTTTTATGGCTGCCTCTTGCAACATTTGCACACAAATGCGGATGGTTGGACGTGGCCTCTGCAGTACGTTTGTATGTGAAGACGGCAGTTTGAAGACGAAAAGCTAGCAGGAGAAAAAGCTTTGGTAATTTTTTTTTTCACGCAAAACTCTATAAGTTTGTAACAACAAACAACTGCACCCCATTTTTTGGCAAGACTGTATTGGTCCATCCTTGAATCGACATTTTTGGACGCGACATCACTCATACGTGTGTTTTACATGCGCCTTTATTGTTATTGTATATGCATATAAAGACAAGATGTTACAGCGTTTGTGCTGTCTTGTGTTCAGCTGATCCCGGTTGAAATAAGATTAACGTCGTTTCCGTGTACGATTTATTATATTCGCGGCGCGTTTCTGGCATGGCGTTGAGTGATTTTGTGGACGCATGGATTGGCCATGCAAGATACTTTATTTTGATAAACATCAGGCGATTTTATTAAGACGATCAATACATGTAATTTATTGGCGTGTGTGGGCAGACAGGCAAACTGTCAACATCGGTCGGCATTCTGCAGAGATTGTTTTGATATCGACCAGCCTCATCGGTTAGGCACATGTAATGCGTGTTTATGGCCACATAATGGCCAATCGAAATTGATTAACCCACGTGCGGTAAAATGGGTCAGAATGCGTCACGCCGCATTTACAGATGACGTGTGACAGGTCGATCGCTAATGAACACATGCAAATTTATACATGAAACGGCTTTAATGGATGAATTTATTCCGATTGGAGTCAGAGTGCGAAACATTTATTAAATAATCGCAGCCGCGGAATTGTGTTGTGGAAAGGATTTATTGTCCATTATTTCATTAGAAACTAACAGTTACAACGTATGAATTCTCGGAAATGGTGTGCGAAATGATAGCGCAATATTTGTTATTTATTAGCCTTCAATACCAATTGATTGTCTAATAAATTATCGACACATTATTAGAATGTCATCGCAATATCGAGCCACCGACAACAGTGGTCAGGCCGCATATCGGCAACACTAAGCACAACAGCAAACGGCCGCGTCGCGACGTGGAAAAGAAGGCGCGATGGTGATTTGCAATCGAAACCAATTAACAAACCAATATATTTAAATCAAATGTGACGCATTTGACGTGCAGAATGCAAATGAAATACGTTTATTGACGGTGGAACAACATTTACAAAGACGAAGAGATATTGCATTCGAATGCCAGAAGCTACAACGCAGTTTGAAACAATTGCAGCCATTTAGCAATAAGAACAGAAAAGCCAATAAATGGGTACAACAACAATAAAAAAAAAAAAACTATCAGCAAAATGTCGCTTCAGCGTCGCGTCACTAGAGGAAAAGAGCCTGTTTCAATTACATTTCGTGTCGTCTGTCAAACTTTGTCGAAAGTAAAATTGGAAAAACGGCCTGCGACATCCCAACTCCCAACAGCGCGCTTCCGACGACGATGACAACGAAAAAGCGATATGGATTGTATTTATAAATTGGTTCTGTCTTGTTTATGTGGCATATCCCAAATTGATCACGCACAAAAGCCGCCGGAGGGACAGAGGCAAGGCTCAAAATTTACATGTGTCAATCTGTCTGGCTGCCCTTTACACCCGACAGGATGACCATTATACCAATCATTGTGAGTAACACGCAGCGTCGCGCCTCATCGCCCATATATTTACGCGTACAAGGCGCGACATATCAACGCAGCAAAAAAAGCTCACAATAATTATACACCGACGTACAGACAGCGCCTGTCACACCGAGCGGCACACATGGGAAAATATGTTTCAAAACAATATTAATGTCATACTGACAGATGTATAAGAAATAAGCAAAAATAAAGAAAAGAAATACATTCCACCAAATAGAAACCACTGAAATTAATTCGGTGTCCATTTCTTCCACTCGTCGGCCGTTGTTACGTTTGCCTGCTTATAAGCTTTTTGGTGTCTTTGCTTTGCTAATGTCTCAGCTGGGCTCTTTGAAAATCTGACTGTGGCGAACGGAAAACATAAATATTTATAAGCATTAATAAATCTGTTGCTGTATTTTAGTTTTATTCGAAAATAAATGAAGGCATTAAAGCATTTTGTCGCTGGCAATGATATGCGCTTATGGGTATGCCCACTGCCCGCGCGCCGTCATGTGTGCTTGTGTCTCTGCGCGACGGCTTTTATTTATGTTAAACATATTGGACCAATAAAATAAATTGAGTAGAAATTTAATTATCTTGTTTTTAAGTTGCTCATAAATTTTCAATAATCTTTTATCTCTCTGGTTGACAGTTGTTCGCTGTCGACTGGCCGGAGTGGCTGGCACTGGCCTTTTCTATGTATGTCTTAGCAATGCAACGCGGACTATGCGCCACTTGGCCATATATCTATGTTTTTTTTTAGGTAGACCGTACATTCGTGTATTTTATGAATTATAATGATACGGCTAATTGATGCCTATCCTTTATGGGCTGTGTCGTGTTTCGGTGGCCCTGTTGAGACGCTTTTAATTTATGGTAAATGCCAGACATGCGCATCTTGATACGTTGTTAAGTTTTTCTTACATCTTTTAAACTTGTGAGTAGCTTTGGATTTCATGACATTTTGGAGAATTGTTTGAATTGTTGGTGTTTCACATTTCATTCTAAAAGACTCGGAAGCCAAGAAAACTTTAATTGTAAATATAAATATTGTATTGTTGCCAACGCAAGTTTCTTGACAAAAGAAAATTAAACGAAATCACCTACATAAATCCAGCCCTCAAGTCGACTTTATTTATCCAAAATTGCTCATACTCTTCAGAAGCACGAGCCAACTGTTAAGCCATACATCCCTTTGTTCCATCGAAACATAAATATATCCATACAGCTGTTATGCTAGCTAGAATTCGGTTGGATCGTAACAGGTATGCTGTCATTTTGTGGTCGTTTACATAAACTAAATCTTATGTTGGGATTGTACAACCACTCGGATGAGGAATACGAAATAATTGAGCTGAACCTGGTAAAGACGGATTTGTGCGGTCACAATTTAACACTCGAGTGGTGGATTAGCATCCTCAATCCTCGCATTTAACAATGTGAAGAAGGACTACTCAGATTGTATAAAGCTGGCCTTTGTTTATATTTGCCATTAATTTTGAGCGCACTAATCGTTAACTTTAAGAGTCACTTTGATGTTAAGCGGTTTATCGGCGGATGTAATCCTTTCAATGTTGATCCACATGCATACTTTGTGGTAGATTTACGGGCATCCGTCAACGGAACAAAGAATTTTGCCGATTTCATGCATATAGGATAATGACTTAAAGTTTCAACATACCGTGTTTGGTAGCGGCTGTAGGTAATCAGGTCTCAGGTACTGATTGCTGGGATTTGATGTCAACATTGTGTGCTCGTGTTAATAATCCGTGTTATGTCCGTGTGTGAATTGTTAATCCAATTTGAATTAAATTAATCCCAAAATATCCATTTGCGTTAGTATAATCACTTTTGATGCTCGCACTGCCTGAGTCGTTTCTAAACTTTCACGAAATTCTCCAATTGCATTTAACCCACTGATTATGTTTCTAGAAAAACATATAATTTTCAGAACAAAAAGTTCTTTCTTTTCACAAGACACTTTGACAAATTGCGGATAACACTGATGTCAATTTAGACCAGTAATGAATGCACTTAACTAGCGTCTCAGCACCGAATGTCAAATAAATACGGTTACAACTTTTAATCACTAACGGTACTCATCGTATGGGCGGAAATTAATTATTTCAATTAAACCACTGTGACTCAAGTGCGACTGATAACATATGTAGAAGCGAATGCGCGATTATTGACGTTTGCATATATGGATTGAAGCGAAAAATACGGTATACACATTTTGTGGCACAAAGCCGCAATTCAACAACCGTACAACTTGGCTAACCGACGTCAACTGAGTTCGGGCCGGATTTGTTTTGATCAATGCCGTCTGCTCTCCCTGTCTGTTTCAGTGGGGAATGTTCAGGCATTTGGAGACGGCGATACGACATGCCACAGCAGCTATGCTGTTCGTACGCCAAGACTGAGTGCTCCCCCTTTTCCGAATTGGAATCATGTTGTGAGAAGCTACAGTATGTGACTTGGAAGTTGGAAGTTGGAAGTGCGTTTATTACAATTATTTATGAAGTTCTTGTGGGCCTTGTGCGGCGCGGCGCGTGAAAAGAGATAAACACTTAACATTACACGTACACTTATGTCATATAAATTACAAGCTCCTCACCCATAAGTTCAGACAGCTTTGAAATCCCAATTTGTATAGAGAAGCCCGACCAGATTGTTGTGGATGAATTATCACACTCTTCGGCTTCAACAGCTTATACACGAGTATTAGATATGGAATTGACGCATCACACCATCGTCCTATATCCCTATGAGCTGAACTATGTATATATCATAATGTATGTTACACAACCGCCAGTTCGGGCGATGCAATTTCACGGCACAACCGCACAGGCACTTGTTAAACCAAAATGAGACGGCTAGAACAACGATTTGGTCGGTTTTATGCTGCATCGATGTGTATGAAGGAGTCGCCGTAACTGGTGAGACGTGACTAATAGACATGCGCTTTGCAATTGCGGCGGCATCAGTCCGACACACTGTTTTGTGGTCGTAGCCGATTGTAAAATGTAATTACCCAGCGCCAGAGCGGCCCAGAATAAGAGGTAAAGTACACGTCGAAGTGAATGCAATTTCGGTAATCCAGTGGCGGTGGGTTTATGGGTTTCGCTGTTCAACGAATTCCATTTCTCCATAACAAATTTAGTGAGAAGTGGAAGCATAAAAAAAAGGGAGCCTGACACGTCAGCAGTACACCACTGACGCTTCGATTAGGGCAGTCATCATATATTCATTGGCGTGCTTCAATTGAAAAAGGAGCCTCACCAAGAGCTGCACTGCAGCTTGTACACTTCACTCCCTTAATAACACGTTGGCACCTTTTCGGTGAACAATTTTATTATGCTTCTAATGGAACTGTATTTACAATTGAAATAGGGGATGGTTAATTACACAGAATAGAGAGATACCGTCGACGGTCGATGGTGAAGATGCAATTTATCAAAACGGGTGTTATTAGACAACAATTTAAATTATTTATTTGGGCCAACTCAAGAGGGATGGTTTATGATGTTATTAAACCATAAAAACATAACAGTAACGGTTTACCTATATGGAACGATGTTGAACACAAGGGATGCAATTATACATTGCGGATATCAAGAGTTCGTTTCCGTACTAATTACCATCATATTAAATTTTGCTGAACTAAGTGGATTGCATTTCCGGACGAACATCGTTAGATGAAAAACAAGACTTGGTGCTTGTAAAACGTAAAGGGTGTGACGTGGCGACGAACAGACAAAAATTCACAACTAAAAGGCAGACGCGCGTAATTAGCCCGAAGAATGAAATGATGTCGTGTCACATTTCAACATATAAAACATTCTCCAACATGTTTCAGTTGTTGTGTGT
>JANSTS010006200.1:0-23078 GCA_026546915.1 Sylvicola fuscatus | reverse complement strand
TCCGGTCAATTCACTGAAGAAACTACTATTGAAGGTTTCACCACTTACCGTCCGATTTCTTCCAAAACTGACAAACCAATATTGCAAGATGGTACCACCGCTTCGCCTGGAGTAACGATTGTTCATGGTCAATTTACTGAAGAAACAACTGTTGATGGAGTTACTACTTACCGTCCAGTTACTTCCAAGTCTGGTACACCAACTTTTGTTGATGGTACAACAGTTGCTCCTGGAACAACAATTGTGTCCGGTCAATTCACTGAAGAAACTACTATTGAAGGTGTCACCACTTACCGTCCGATTTCTTCCAAAACTGACAAACCAATTTTGCAAGATGGTACGACCGTTCCTTCTGGAGTATCAACGATATCGAATTTATCTACTCCTTCAGAACCATCGGCATTCTCTACTCTACATGACGATTTTGTTCGAGATTCCACCACTAATCAACCTTTAACTAAAGAGTCAGTAACTCCGTTGTACAAACTTCCGGGCTTTGACTTTGGAACGACCTTGTCAGTTGATCAACTGCAAACAATTATTAATCAAATGATGGAAAGAAGCTCGTCGCACAGTAGTGACGATTTCACAACGCCTATATCGACTGGCAGTACTGAAACTCAACATGTTATGACAACTGAATCGTTTTTGCCACCTGGAGATACCACAACAGAATCCCCGCCAACATCAACAGATATAACACCTGTGACGGAATTATTTGATATGGTCGAACATCACAGAAATAGTTGCAAATTGAATGCTGACTGTTTTGCAAATCAAACGTGCATAAGAAACATGTGTTTAGATCCCTGCCTGTTTTACGATCCTTGTCCCTATTATGATATGTGCTTTATCCTTGAACATGTTCCCATGTGCAATTGCAGTAGCAGCGAACCGCTCGCTGAATCTGAATGTCAGACAGTGCCAGGTAAAGATCCGCTTGCTGAGCATGTCGATTGTCAGGAATATTGCTGAATGGGATGTGTTTGAAAAGCTTTTTGAACAAAGTACACATCTCTTTGGTGATGTCCTTAATATTATGGAGGCATCTATGATACGGAAATGTGGGATTTACGAAAGAACATTTATACAAAAATGCACCTGCATTATTCTTCTCAACACCTAGCGATGTGGCTTTTCTTCAACGTGGCCCATTGTACTGCAGTTCGATAGCTGCAGTTGCATGTCCTTCTCTCGTTTATTTATAGTTATTCATAGTTTAGTTGGACCATATGGATTTATTCATTTCGACCATTTTAGTGGCTTATGTTGTTCTGATTGTCCTCTTTGATTGGTTTCAAAATATTGTATAGTATTTTAAATCTCTCTCTGTTTCAGGAATGCATCTTATTTCTGCATGAACATGTTGTTATTTCAGAGACAAAGTCGCCCATTGAGCGTCTCTTTTATGGCAATGTTTTGTTTGTTTTGATTGATAAAGTTCATAAATAATTTACTTCTATTTTCAGGTTGCCTGTCCTCATATTTATTGTGCTTTTTTTTTGTATATTTCAGACAAACAATTTTCAAAATTTTCATTCATCAAATTATCAAATTTACTGGTCCATTTATCATTTAGTGGTGTAAATACATTTTAATTTAGTTTGGCATATTATGTGTACATATTTATTTACTAACTTATCAAAAATATCAAACAACCCGTTATCATAAGCTTTAAATGCTACTAAAAACGAACAAAAAAGCTTTGAAATACTAAACAATCACACAAAACAAATATGAAATACCTTTTACCATGTTTTAAACTTCATACAAAAATAAAACATACAACGAACCTCCTTACTGACACGGAGAAAAAGGAGCTGCCGAAAAAATAAGTAACTTCCAGAAACTAACTTAATGTGTAAATTTACAGAAATTGGATGCAAATCAGACACTGATTGTCCGTCACAAAAATCATGTGTCAATCAGCTGTGCATTGATCCATGTGCCAATTCACCGCCATGTGTCACCGACCAGGAATGCCAAGTTCATGAACACCAAGCTGTTTGCGTCAAAGGTAGTTTTCGTTACTAAATGCACAACAACGTCAAATGCTAAAAACATAAACTTAACAAATAAACTTTTTAACATATTGTTCAACAGTATGCCAATGCCAAAAACAAAGTGACTGCGCCAGACCAACGACATGTGACGGATGCAACTGCATCATTCGTGAGTTGTTTCTAGATTAACATCTTTTACGTTCAAAAAAAAAAACAAATTAAGTCAATTAGACATTCGAATATTTATACAAATGAATATTTCATTACTAGAACATGACCCCGTCGAAGCATCTGGATGCGAACACTGTGGACCAGGCGTGCCCTGCGACAAGATTACCGGAGCTTGCGTCAGAGGTATGATTTGTAAAAAATTGTCAATGTCTGGAAATTTGACGACACTTTAAAGTTAAAAATGTTAAAAACATAATCACTTACACAAATAAAAAGCTAAGGATGGTGTTGCATGGAATTTAAAATCAAACTACTAAAATTGAAACTTTTTGATGTTTAAGCGTTGTAAATTTTTGTACATAAACTCGGTTACCAAAATGTTAAATGTATAAAGTAAATATTGAGAAACACACACACACATACACACACATACCAAACACAACCCCCAAAACTTATTTAGGAATTACTAGAGACAATTCACACTTAAAAAGCACCACCTAAACAAATCCACCATCACCTTATGTAAATACTAATTTTAACTGTGATTTTCCACATGATTTTTTTTATAATCTAGATAAGAGTACTACCACTACAATCACTTCCCTAACAGATGTAACCCC
Organism: Sylvicola fuscatus; assembly: GCA_026546915.1. NCBI lineage: Eukaryota > Metazoa > Arthropoda > Insecta > Diptera > Anisopodidae > Sylvicola > Sylvicola fuscatus. Next base: position 20,284 of record JANSTS010006200.1, on the reverse strand, counting down.
CACACAAAATAGTACATTAACTACCTCCTCTGATACAACTACTGAAAATACTAATACCGTAACGTCACCGCTGACAACTCACTCCTCCGTTGTCACTGTTACCACGTCGACTGTGTCTGTATCAGAATCAACGACTCCCGATCGAATTAGCACCCATACTAAAGGATATCGTGACGGAGAAAACAATATAACTGCTGAAGATCTGGTTACAACCACGAAGAGCTCAACCACCATCACCACAAACGGTGCAGAAACGACCACTGAAACAGTTTACTTTTCGAGAGATGAAGCTACTACTACCTTATTTAGTGAAGCGACGACAATAGAGCCCGATGTAACTACCAAATTTGTGGAAGCAAATGAGGCTGTTACTTTGGATCCAAATTCAACGACCGATCCAAGTACAAACGCGTCGACAGACGCCGAAACGACTACCGCCAAGACTGATGGTAGTCTGACTACGGCGATGTTTGTGCAAAACACTAGAAAATCATCAACGCGGGCAGATACCTCGCTTGAGATGGATTATGAAATTACGACATCTGCATCCACTTCTGTCACTCAGGGAGATGGAACTACTACCGTTGGCTATGGTAGCACTGACGAAGAGTTTCCAACGACCACTAGTTTAACCAATATTAACCCATGCGATTCTGATCGCAATAAATGTCCACCTAATCAAACATGCTCCGACGGTCGATGTATAACAGTTTGTGAGTCAGGTTCTGATAACATCAATTGTACTAAAACAGGTATAACATTTCTATCAATAATCTATAATAATATGTTTAATTTTCATCGTATGTTTGTAAATAATAGTTAAGTTAATTGATATGGTTTTTTTTTTTCAAATTATCATTTATTAAAATTTTCCAAATAATATTTATAACCAGCACCAAATATTAACGTCCAACCGTGTGTTGTGTATGGTTTGTACATATAGAGGAGTCCTGATTGTACATATTTTTTAAATTGTTGTCGCATTTACTATTTATATTGAAATAAGAATAATTCTTGAAAATCTTTGTGTTTAAACAAAATAATCGATAAATTGCTAATTAATTAAACAAATTGATCAATAATATTGCTAATTGACCAATAATCAACCAAACAACCCTAATCTCTCGAGTAGAACCACATGGCAAACCGAAAAACCCAGAGCCATGTGAGTCCGATAATGACTGCATTGAAAGCCAGGCGTGCTACATGGGTTTGTGTACCGATCCATGTGAATTCAAGGATGTGTGTGCCGCTACAGCCATGTGCCATGTGAAAATGCATCGACCGGTGTGTTTGTGTCCGCAAGGGCACGAAGGTAACCCCACCGTCAAATGCACCAAAATGCAGTCAAGTAAGGATGAGTATTAATATTAATAACGTCAAATTAATATGATTAAAAATTCTTAATCACTAAAGTTGATAACAATAATTAATCAACACAAATTAAAAACCCAACCAGTTTGTTGTCTATAAATGTATTGTAAATGTAAATGCGAATTAGATGTGTGTAAATCCGCACGTTTTGCTCCTTGTAAATATCACATTCTATCTTTTCTCTCACGCAATGTAATTTATAATGTACAGTGAAATGCACAAGGAACGAGGATTGTCCTTTGACAGAAGCTTGTATAGCGTCAATGTGCCAACGGCCATGCGATGTACATAATCCGTGCGCTCACAACGCCGTGTGCGTGAACACCAATCACGGTTCGGACTGCAGCTGCGCCGAGGGATACCAAGGAAACGGTTATGTGGGCTGCCAACCAGGTTGGTGTTTCACATTTAAGACAATTTGCGAACTACTGAACTTACTACTCTTCAAATTTCAGTCGTCGAATACCAACCCGTCTGCCAGTACAACGAGGATTGCCCACCAGATAAGCTTTGTGACAGACTCAATCGCCGGTGCATCAATCCATGCATTGATGACTCGTGTGGCGAGAACGCCGAATGTGTGCCAGCCAACCACGGCATTGAGTGTCGCTGTTTCGAAGGTTTCCAAGGCAATCCTTACATCGAATGCAACAGATTGCAGGGATGTCGCTCCGACTCTGAATGCAATTCATATGAGGCTTGTGTCAACGGTCAGTGCGGTTCACCATGTAACTGTGGACCATTTGCAATGTGCGACGTTGACAATCATCGTGCCATCTGCAAGTGCCCACAAGGATACACGGGTGATCCACAGATCGGTTGCGCACAACCAACCAATCCATGTGAACCTAGCCCATGCGGTACCAATGCTCTATGTGAATTGGACCGTGGTAACCCAATCTGTTTCTGTCCCAAAGGACTCACTGGAAATCCATTCAAAAATTGCAGTAAGTATTCAATGTTGTTGCACAATAATGAGTAAATCTACGAAACATTCAAATATTTACAGTTCCCGAAGGTGATGAATGCAGTCCAAATCCGTGTGGACCCAACAGTGGTTGCCGTATGCACGGTAATCAACCGTCTTGTTTCTGTCTTCCCGAATTCGAAGGCACACCACCATCAATACCGTGTGTTCGACCCCAAAATCCATGTGATCCATCTCCGTGTGGTCCCAACACTCAGTGCTCAATTCTTGGAAATGGCTTCGCTAAATGCGTTTGTCTATCGGGTTACATTGAAAGTCCAAACACAGTTCGAGGATGCGTTGAGCCAAAGAATCCTTGTGAGCCCAATCCGTGTGGTTTTGGAGCAGTTTGCGATTCCTCGCACAATCCGGTTTGCTATTGCCCAGAACCAACTACCGGCAATCCCTTCCGACAATGCACAGAGCCTGTTGTTACACCTGAATTGTGTCGACCAGGCCCATGTGGTCGAAATGCCGATTGTTATGTTACTAATGCTCGTGAGACTTGCTACTGCCGGTCAGGATACATTGGAGATCCATACACAGGATGTCGGGAAACGCCACGCGATGCATGTGAGCCGAATCCATGTGGACCAGGTACACTGTGTATTATCACTCCCGACGGCCACAGTATGTGCAGATGTCCAGATGGTATGGGAGGTGATCCAACCAGTCAAACCGGTTGTCATGGATTTGAATGTCGTGTCGATGATGATTGTTCCAGTGATCAAGCCTGCATGGGTTATCGTTGCCGCGATCCTTGTCCGGGTGCATGTGGAATCAACGCCAGATGCAAAGTGGAATTACATCACCCAGTGTGTTATTGCAACGATGGTTTAAGTGGAAACCCAGTGACAAGATGTTATCAACTGGACGAGCCGATGGATCAAATCAATCCATGCGTCCCAAGTCCATGCGGTTTGAATACTGATTGTAAGGTTATTAGTGACCGTGCTGTATGCTCTTGTTTATCCAATTATAACGGTGACCCACAAATTGGATGCCGACCCGAGTGTGTCCTCAATTCTGATTGTCCGTCAGAGAAGGCTTGCATCAACCGACGTTGTGAGAATCCATGTTCTGCAACTATATGTGGCATCAATGCCGATTGCCACGTTTATGATCACACAGCTAGCTGTAAGTGTGTTGCTGGATTTATCGGAGATGCTTTCCTTCAGTGTACACCAATGCGAGAAGCAACTGATTCCAGAGATCCATGCAATCCATCTCCATGTGGCCCACAAGACTCATGTATGGTTTATGGAAATGGTGTTGCCATTTGTGACAGATGTAGCGGTTCTAATGCTTACAATGATCCATCATGCCGACCAGAGTGCCTGTCCAACTCAGACTGTTCATTTGACAAAGCTTGTCTAGGTCAAAAGTGTGTAGATCCTTGTCCAGGTTCATGCGGTCACAATGCTATGTGTACGGTTGTTACACACAATCCAATATGTAGTTGCCCACAAGGCTTCGTTGGAAATCCATTTGAGCACTGCTCTGTTCCATCCGTGATAACTGTAGAGACTCCTGTTACGTGTGATAATATCCAATGCGGATCAAACGCAATATGCCAGCAAACTGGCGGCGTTTTTGCGTGCGTTTGTGCCAAGGGCTACTACGGAGATGCTCTCATCGGCTGTCGACCAGAGTGCGTAATTAATCCGGATTGTCCGACAAATCGTGCTTGTGAAAATAACCGTTGTATTGATCCTTGTCCAAATGCTTGCGGTATTGGCGCTGAATGCAAAACTGTTAATCACTTCCCCGTGTGTTATTGCCCAGCTGGCCAGACAGGAAATGCTTTGGTTCAATGTTCACCATTTAGACCACTCGACGAAGGACACAGTCCTTGCGATCCTTCACCATGCGGTCCAAACAGCCGATGCCTGGAATCATCCGGATATGCTGTTTGCTCTTGCCTGCCATCATATCGAGGAAGTCCACCAGTCTGTCAACCAGAGTGTATAGCCAGTTCAGAATGTCCACAGAATCGTGCATGCGTCAATCTCAAATGTATTGATCCATGTCCAGGAACATGCGGCTTGTCAGCCCGTTGTGAGGTTTTGAATCACAATCCAATTTGCAGCTGTATGTCTGGATTCGAAGGAGATCCATTCGTTTCATGTAGTGTCATTCCAGTTCAAGGTACCGATCGTGGCCCTGATCAAGAAAGCGGTAATCCATGTGCACCGTCACCATGCGGACCCAATTCAATTTGCCAGGTGAAACAAGGTCGTCCGGTATGCTCTTGCATCGCCAATTACATTGGCGGTCCTCCATACTGTCGTCCAGAATGCACCATCAGTTCTGAATGTACACAGGATAAGGCATGCATCCAAGAAAAATGCCGTGATCCGTGTGAAAATAATTGCGGCCAAAATGCCGAATGCCATGTTGTATCCCACTCAGCCTTCTGCAATTGTTTGCCAGGCTTCCAAGGAGACGCATTTGTTGGCTGTTCTTTGATACCACAAGCTGAAGAACGCGATGTGTGCAACCCATCACCATGTGCAGAAAACGCACAATGTACTGAAAGAGGCGGCGTTGCACGTTGTACATGCATTCCACCATATCTTGGCGATCCGTACTCAACAGGATGTCGTCCAGAGTGTGTTTACAATTCCGACTGTCCCAATCACTTGAGCTGCAAAAATCAACACTGTCGCGACCCTTGTCCAGGTGTATGTGGCACGAACGCCGAGTGCTCAGTCATTAATCACATTCCAGTATGCACATGTTCACGAGGCTATCAAGGTGATCCATTCAGTGGATGCAGACAGACGCCGATTATTCGAGACCCTGAAATCAGTCCATGTGATCCAAGTCCATGCGGACCGAACAGTTTGTGCCGCGTTATGTCAGGCCGACCCATTTGCTCTTGTCAAACTGGATTTAGTGGCGCACCACCAACCTGTCGTCCTGAATGTGTGGTCAGTTCTGAGTGTGGTCAACAGCATGCCTGCATCAATCAGAAGTGTGCTGATCCTTGTCCTGGAACGTGTGGTTTCGATGCCAGATGCCAAGTACTCAATCACAATCCAATATGCAGTTGTCCGGACGGATTCATAGGAGATCCATTTGAAAGATGCGATAGGAAACGTACGATTAAAGAAAAATAAATGTTTTGACTTGTTAACTAATTTTTTGTTGAAATTTTCAGCCGATGTTCTTACAAATCCATGCATTCCCAGCCCGTGCGGGCCTAACTCGGAGTGCCGTGAGGTTGAGGATCGTGCTGTATGCTCTTGTACTATTGGTATGTTGGGTGCACCACCCAATTGCAGGCCCGAGTGCGTTATCCATCAAGATTGTCCATCCAACCGCGCTTGTCTGGCACAGAAGTGTCAAGATCCATGTGTCGGTTCCTGCGGATTCAACGCCAGATGTAACGTCCAAAATCATCAACCGGTTTGTAATTGCTTGGAGAACTACGAAGGCGATCCGTATGCAGGCTGCAATATGCGTCAAGGTAAGTGTCGGCACGTTTTTTATCCTTTGTCTGGTGATTTTCTTACCATTTCCTTTCACACACAATTAAAAGTGTGCTTTGCCTATTTCAAATATTTTTATTTTTATTATTATTATGTTGGTCTATTAATGTTATTGTTTCATTTTGCATGTTTTATATATTGTATATATTTTTTTCTTTCCTTGTTTATGTATTATAGTAGTGCAACCAGTTGAATTTGTAAATCCATGTCATCCATCACCATGTGGTTCGAATGCTGTTTGTAAAGAAAGAAACGGTGCAGGATCTTGTGTTTGCATGCAAAACTATTTCGGTGATCCATACATTGGTTGCCGGCCAGAATGCTTACAGAATTCGGATTGCGCGCTGGACAAGGCATGTGCTAACACGAAATGTGTAAACCCATGCCTTGGCACGTGCGGCATCAATTCTGAATGCAGGGTGGTCAATCATCTGCCTGTTTGTACTTGCATCCCTGGATATACAGGAAACGCCCTATCAGCTTGCCGACAAATTCCATTAAGTATGATATCATCGCGTCTGAGCCTTTTTAGCCCCGACAAATGCCTAACAGAGTTTTATTTTGCCACACACAGTTGAAAAAGATGAGCCTATCCGAAATCCATGCCAGCCGTCCCCTTGTGGGCCTTACAGTTTGTGTCGTGTCGTCGACACACGACCAGTTTGTTCATGTCAAGCCAATTATATTGGTGCACCACCGAACTGCAAACCCGAATGTGTCATTAGTTCTGAATGTCCTCGCGATAAGTCGTGTATCAATCAAAAATGTCAGGATCCATGTCCGGGAACGTGTGGCTTGAATGCACGTTGTCGCGTCATAAATCACAATCCAATATGTACTTGTACAGAAGGATTTGTTGGTGACCCATTTGTGCGATGCCTTCCAGAAGAAAGTAAGAATCTACTTAATGCCAGGTGTACCTACAAGTTCTATACTCAATTCCTTTTAAATTTACCAATATAGAGCGACCAGTACTGTTTGAAGAAAATCCAAATCCTTGTATACCGTCCCCATGTGGACCGAATTCGTTGTGTCGCGTCAACGACAACCGACCAGTTTGCTCTTGTGCCTCAAATTACATTGGTAGACCACCAGGATGTCGACCAGAGTGCTCTGTCAATTCAGATTGCCCAATGCACTTGGCCTGCATGAACGAAAAGTGTAAAGATCCGTGCCGTGGCTCTTGTGGCCCTAACGCCGAATGCCAAGTTGTCTCACACATTCCTCGATGCATTTGCCCAGCTGGGTTCCAGGGAGACCCATTCTCTGGCTGTCAGCGAATTGTACAATGTAAGAGTTTTAAACTTTTACCGTCTTAGCGCTGCAAAATTGAATCCCGTTTTGACCTGTTTTTGTAAATTGTTTTCAGTAATCGAACCTGAACGCACTCCTTGCTCACCCAGTCCATGTGGCGTCAATGCGATCTGTAAAGAGCGCAATGGCGCTGGTGCATGTTCATGTGTGCCAGATTTCCATGGAGATCCGTATGTTGAGTGTCGCCCTGAATGTGTGATGAACAGTGAATGTCCCAAAAATCGTGCTTGCAAGAACACCAAATGTGTCGACCCTTGTCCAGGAACCTGCGGCTTCAATGCCCAGTGTCATGTGTTTAATCACGCGCCAACTTGCACTTGCATTCAAGGATATACTGGCAATCCAGCAACAATCTGTCATCCACCTCAACCACGTAAGATCCTCAAAGCGATCTTGCCTTGTCGAACGATTCTAATCAAAATTTCCTCTTGAATTACCAAAAACAGAACGTGAAGAGCCTATTGGCAATCCTTGCCAGCCGTCGCCTTGTGGCCCGAACAGCCAATGCAGAGTTGTTAATCAACATGCTGTTTGCTCTTGCGTATCGAGTTATATTGGTGCGCCACCCAACTGTCGTCCTGAGTGTATGGTCAGTTCTGAGTGTGCGCTAGACAAGGCGTGCATTGATCAAAAGTGCAAGGATCCATGTCCTGGCACTTGTGGTATTAATGCACGTTGTCAAGTAGTCAATCATAGTCCGATATGTAGTTGCAACAGCGGATTTACAGGAGACCCATTCGTTCGATGTTTGGAACGAAGTAAGATTTTTTACCCCAAATTACTCGTGGACACATTTAACATCCCTCAATTGCCTCCCTCTTGTAGTTCCTGTCGTGAATGAACCTAGTGGCAATCCCTGCGTACCATCACCATGTGGACCAAATAGTCAGTGTAGAGAGAGTGGTGATTCACCAGTGTGCTCTTGTCTGCCCAACTACATCGGCAGGGCACCTTATTGCCGTCCAGAATGTACTCTTAACTCTGAATGCGCCGGAAATCTTGCTTGTATCAATGAACGCTGCAAGGATCCCTGCCCCGGTGCTTGTGGCGCATATGCCACTTGCTCAGTCCGTAGCCATCGCCCAATCTGTCGATGCCTTGAGCAATACATTGGCGATCCTTTCAGAGGTTGCTCTCCAGCTCCAAGTAAGAATGACACTAACTGTCTAATCCGCAAAGAACAAAATGTTACAATCCCTCTTTTTTGCGCCTCATCTTATAGTTGTGCAACGTGAACCAGAAATCGCAGAACCATGTAATCCTTCGCCGTGTGGCGCTAATGCCGTATGCAAGGAACGTAATGGTGCCGGCTCTTGCTCATGTCTTCCGGAATACTTTGGCGATCCATATCTAGAGTGCCGTCCCGAATGTGTGCAAAACTCTGACTGCCCCAAGAATAAGGCATGTGTACAAAATAAATGCAAAAATCCATGTCCTGGTGTTTGTGGGCTGAATGCTGAATGCAGCGTTGTCAATCATTCGCCTAGCTGCTCATGCCTAAGAGGCTATACTGGAAATCCATCTGTTGCATGTCATGAAATACCGAAAAGTATGTTCGCTGTTTCACCGTCTGGCTTGCTTTTTCATTTCTAAACTATATATTATGCTTTTTCTTTCTTTCTATGTGCGCTTGAAAACTTTATAGTAGCTCCACCTGTTACCAATCCGTGTGTTCCCTCTCCATGTGGGCCATACAGCCAATGTCGAGAAGTGAACAATCACGCGGTATGCTCTTGCATTCAAAACTATATTGGAACACCTCCTGCATGCCGACCAGAATGTACCGTGAGCTCTGAGTGTGCCCAAGATAAAGCATGCCTCAATCAGAAATGTATTGATCCATGTCCCGGCACATGCGGCTTAAATGCTCGCTGCCTGGTTACAAATCACAACCCTATTTGTAGCTGTAATCCTGGACACACCGGAGATCCGTTTGTCCGTTGTATACCTGAAGAAAGTAAGATAGTTCTAAGAATGTGCTTTGAATCACTTTCCTTATCATTTTATTCTTTTGCATGTTGTATGTATATTCTATGTATTTCTTTTAGAAACACCTGTCATAAATGAACCTATTAATGCATGTATACCGTCACCATGTGGCCCCAACTCACAATGTCGTGACGTTGGCGGCGTTCCAGCGTGCTCTTGCTTGACAAACTATGTGGGAAGGGCTCCCAATTGTCGACCAGAGTGCACAATAAGCGCCGAATGTCCTGCTAACTTAGCTTGTATAAATGAAAAATGTGCTGACCCATGTCCTGGTTCATGTGGCTTTAATGCTTATTGTAAAGTTGTTAAACACTCGCCTGTATGCTCATGCGAAATAGGTTACAATGGCGATCCGTTCTCGGGTTGTCAGCCAATTCCAAGTAAGATCATCCATCGTGGTATTTGTTTGTTTTCCTTGTTGTATATATTCATCGGCAAATGCCACCACCGTACCAATGGCGAAAAATCATTTTTGTAAACCCCATTTCAGTTCAACCAGTCCACGATGAACCAGCAATGCCCTGCAATCCATCTCCGTGCGGATCAAATGCTATATGCAAAGAAAGAAATGGCGCCGGATCTTGTGTCTGTCTGCCAGAGTACACCGGCGATCCGTACAGCGGATGCCGACCAGAATGTGTTACAAACAATGACTGTCCACGCGACAAAGCCTGTTTCAATAATAAATGTAAAGATCCATGTCCCAATGTGTGCGGACAAAATGCTGAGTGTCGCGTTGTCAATCATGCCCCAAGTTGTACATGCATTACTGGCTACACCGGCAATCCGCTAACTGCCTGTTATGAACCGCCCCGTGAAATACGTAAGACAAGAATCTGTCCAACAGCCAATTCTAGTTCTATTGATCCTAACTGCAAAACATCTGTTTTCTGATACTGTAAATAGCTGAAAGGCAAAATCCTTGTGTGCCATCCCCATGCGGTCCCAACAGCCAATGCCGTGAAGTAAATGAGCACGCAGTCTGCTCGTGCCAAACCGGATACATTGGCACACCGCCCAGTTGCCGTCCAGAGTGCGTTGTCAGCACAGAGTGTGCCCAAGACAAGGCGTGCGTCAACACGAAGTGTGTTGATCCATGTCCAAATACTTGCGGAGAAGGCGCTCGCTGCCAAGTCGTTAATCACAATCCAATCTGCTCATGTTCTCCCGGCTTTACCGGTGATCCGTTCGTTAGGTGTTTAGTGGAACGTAAGCATGACTCTTTGAATCTATTTTTCACACTCTTTACTTGCATGTTGAATGGTATTTTGTAAAAACTGTATTTATTATTTTAGAAACTACTCTAGCACCACCTACTGGTAATCCATGTGTTCCATCTCCTTGTGGCCCCAACTCACAATGTCGTGTAGTTGGGGACACGCCAGCATGCTCGTGCCTACCAAACTATGTTGGCAGGGCACCGGGCTGCCGGCCTGAATGCATGATCAGTGCTGAATGTCTATCTAGTTTGGCATGTGTTAATGAAAGGTGTATTGATCCTTGCATGGGAACTTGTGGCTTGCACACAACTTGTATTGTACAGAATCACAATCCTGTATGCCAATGTGAAGTTGGTTATACTGGTGATCCTTTCTCCAGATGCACGGAAATTCTTCAAAGTAAGATAGTCTCTTTCTATTTACTATGCTACTACATATTATTCCTTAAATACTTTCTATCTTGGCATTGTGGTAATAATGTTTAATTTAAATTTAAAAAATATAGTTCCACCTACTGATGAACCATTGAATCCATGCAATCCATCTCCATGTGGAGCCAATGCGGTTTGCAAGGAGCGTAATGGTGCCGGCTCATGCATTTGTTTGCCTGAATACTTTGGCGATCCATACCGTGGATGCCGTCCAGAATGTGTACAAAATGCCGACTGTAGTCGCACTAAAGCTTGCGTTAATAACAAATGTGTCGACCCATGTCCCGGAGTATGTGGTGTCAATGCGGACTGCCGGGTGCAAAATCACGCACCGACCTGCCTTTGCTTACCTGGATACACTGGCAATCCCGCTGATATTTGCAGATTTATCGAGCCAACTAAAAGTATACTAAATGCAGTCTTTTAAACGCTAATTTTACTAATTATGTTGTTGACTTAGTTGAAGATGATCCAATTGAACCATGCAACCCCTCACCATGTGGACCATACAGTGAGTGCCGAGAAGTAAACGGACACGCTGTATGTTCGTGTACATCTGGTTACATTGGAACACCACCAATGTGTCGGCCAGAGTGTACTGTCAGCTCCGAATGTCCACAAGACAAGGCGTGCATCAATCAAAAGTGTGCCGATCCATGTCCAGGGCGATGCGGCGTCAATGCTCGCTGTCAAATTGTCAACCATAATCCAATTTGTAGTTGTGCACGCGGTTTTACTGGTGATCCATTCTCTTCCTGCTCCAGAATTGAAGGTAATTTTCGACAAACATTTTAAGTTTGGCTAACTAACATTTGCAACCATTCTGTAGAAGAAGTTCAGAGAGACAACGAAACTCCATGTATTCCATCACCTTGTGGTCCAAACTCCAAGTGTCGCGTCATTGGTACACAAGCTGCTTGCTCTTGCGATGATAATTATACTGGACGACCACCAAATTGCCGACCGGAGTGTATAATTGACGCAGAGTGTCCTAGCAATTTGGCCTGTAAAAATGAAAAGTGCCAGGATCCATGCCCCGGATCATGCGGCTTCAATGCTTTGTGTAAGGTGGTTAGCCATAATCCAGTCTGCACTTGCAGTCCTGGATTCGAGGGAGATCCATTGGTACAATGCTCGCAAATACAGATTATTCGTAAGTTTTCTCTAGGCCAAAGCCAACGAATCGCAATTAATAAAATTCTTCTTTTAGCAACTGAACGCACACCTGAAGAATCAACACCATGCACACCTTCACCATGTGGACCGAATGCTGAATGCAAAGAACGTAACGGCGCAGGAGCTTGCTACTGTCTTACCGGCTATGAAGGAAATCCATACGACAGCTCAAGAGGTTGTCGTCGAGAATGTGAAAGCAATGATGAATGCTCTGATAAACTGGCTTGCGTTAGATACAAGTGCATTGATCCATGTGTCGGCATTTGTGGCACTTACGCCATCTGCAATGTAGATCGTCACGTACCAACATGCACATGTCCACCTGGTTACACTGGTGATCCATTCTTCCAATGCAAAGAAAATCCTCCAATTCGTAAGTTTTTTTTATTTTCATTCAATTGTAACAAAAGTCATAACACCATTTATCATTGCAGCTCCGAAACACGTCAATCCTTGCAATCCATCGCCATGTGGACCCAACAGCAAATGCAGAAGTCATCAAGAACAGGCTGTCTGCTCTTGTCTACCTGGATTTATTGGCTCTCCTCCACAATGTAGGCCAGAGTGCGTTGTTAACGCTGAATGCTCATCAGACAAGGCTTGTATCAATCAAAAATGCGCAGATCCTTGTCCAAATACGTGTGGACGCAACGCTCTTTGCTCAGTACGAAACCACAATCCAATTTGCACTTGCCCACCAAATCACGTTGGCGATCCATTCACCAGCTGCATTCGTCAAGAGACCCCACCAGTGGAGTACGATCCTCCAACCGAAGTGTCGTGCGTGCCAAGTCCGTGCGGTCCCAACTCAGAATGTCGCATTGATAATGAACAAATTAAATGCTCATGTCTGCCAGGGTTCATTGATAGACCACCATCTTGTCGACCAGAGTGCGTTGTCAATTCCGAATGTTCCAGTGAACAGGCCTGTATGCAACAGAAGTGTCGCGACCCATGTCCTGGTTCCTGCGGATTTGACGCCAATTGCCATGTTCTAAATCACGTGCCAATCTGCAATTGCAAGGATGGATATGAAGGAGATCCATTTGTAAGATGTTCACCACGTCCAGTGACTGAACGACCACAACGACTCGATCCTTGCGATCCATCGCCATGCGGACCAAATGCTGAATGCAATAATGGCGAATGCCGTTGTATTGCTGAATATCGCGGCAATCCGTATGAGAGCTGTCGCCCAGAATGTACCAATAATGGTGAATGTAGTCGCGATAAGGCTTGTTTAAGAACGAAATGTGTAGACCCGTGTCCAGGAACCTGTGGCCAAGACGCTATTTGTGAAGTAGTAAATCACATTCCAATTTGCTCATGCCCAGATGGATACACTGGCGATCCATTCACATACTGCAGAGTGTCTGAACGAACACCAGACGTTAAGCCAATTCCGTGCAACCCATCACCATGTGGTCCCAACAGTCAATGCAAGAATGTTAACGAACACGCTGTGTGCTCATGCATACAAGGATTTATTGGAGCACCGCCACAATGTCGTCCTGAATGTGTCGTCAGCAGCGAATGCCAGCAAACTCAAGCTTGTGTCAATCAGAAATGTGTTGATCCATGCCGAGGCGCATGCGGCTCTAATGCACGCTGTGAAGTCATTAACCACAGTCCAATCTGTAGCTGCGACGTTGGTCAAACTGGTGATCCGTTCCGAAGCTGCCAAGAAGTACCAAAACAACAGGAACCCGAAACATTTGAACCAGACCGCGATCCTTGTGTGCCTTCACCGTGTGGGCCTAACTCAATGTGTCGCAGCGATGGCCCCAATCCAAGATGTTCATGCGTGCAAGGATATTTCGGCTCCCCACCGAATTGCCGACCAGAGTGTGTGATCAACACCGATTGTAGCAGCCAACAAGCATGTCTCAACAACAAATGCAAAGATCCTTGTCCAGGCTCATGTGGTACGGGTGCTGAGTGCCGTGTAAATAGTCACACGGTATCTTGCGTCTGTCCATCCGGTTATAGTGGCAATCCATTTGTTCAATGTATTCCAAAGCCAGTGCAGCCAATCAATCCTTGCGAACCATCACCATGTGGCTCAAACGCCGAATGTATTCAACGAAACGGTGCTGGTGCTTGTAAGTGCATTGAAGACTACACAGGAAATCCGTACGAAGGATGTCGACCAGAATGCGTATTAAGTTCCGACTGTCCCACAGACAAGGCTTGCATTCGCAACAAGTGTGTTGATCCTTGCCCAGGTATTTGTGGATTGAATGCCCAATGCCAGGCAATTAATCACGTGCCAACTTGTTCTTGCATCCCTGGGTACATTGGCGATCCATTTGTGACATGTCGTCTACAACCTGTTTTGGAGGAGCAACCACGAGAACCCACAGATCCATGCAATCCATCACCATGTGGTCCAAACAGTCAATGCAAAGCGTTGAATGGTGTCGGTGTGTGCTCTTGCCAAGTCAATTACATTGGCTCACCGCCGAATTGCCGACCTGAATGTACAATTAATGCCGAGTGTCCCCAAGATAGAGCGTGCCATAAATTCAAGTGTGCCAATCCTTGTGTGCAAACATGTGGAGCTAATGCACATTGTGAGGTGATAAATCACAATCCTATTTGTAGTTGTCCAAGGGGAATGGTAGGCGATCCATTTGTACATTGTCAGCCTGCACCAGTTCAACGAGAACCAGAAATTGTACGACCATTAGATCCATGCAATCCTTCGCCGTGTGGACTTTATTCTGAATGTCGGGCCAATGGAGATTCACCGTCTTGCTCGTGCCTATCAGGGTACATTGGAGTGGCTCCAAATTGCCGTCCAGAATGCTTAGTGAACACTGATTGTGCTTCCGAAATGGCATGCATTGCCGAAAAGTGTAGAAATCCTTGCGAGGGATCATGTGGATTTAACACCGATTGTCGAGTGCAAAACCATATACCGATTTGTTCCTGCAGCACAGGATTCACAGGAGATCCATTCTCACAATGTGTTCAAATTATTGGTAAGTTCATTAATGAAATATAAGTATTTTTAAACATTTTTAATAACAATAAAAATTCTAATAGTCTCCCGAGACCCAGAGCCAGTCAACGACCCATGTAATCCATCACCATGTGGTGCCAACAGTGAATGTAACGATGGCGTGTGCACATGCCTACAAAACTATTTCGGCGACCCATATTCTGGTTGTCGTCCAGAATGTACTTTAAGTACAGACTGTTCACCGACGAAAGCATGCATCCTGCAGAAATGTCGAGATCCATGTCCCGGAACGTGCGGCCAAAATGCCCAATGCGACGTTTACAATCACATACCAGTTTGCAGTTGCCCGAAGGGTTTAAGTGGCGATCCATTCACATCATGTCGCCAAATCCAACAAGCACCAACCGATCCATGCAACCCATCACCCTGTGGCCAAAATGGTGTGTGCCGCGTCACAAACGGAGTTGCCGTTTGTGCGTGCCAACAGGGCATGATTGGCAGTCCACCATCCTGTCGCCACGAGTGTCTCGTCAGTTCAGAGTGTGCCTTGCAACAGGCTTGCCTCAACAACAAGTGTCGCGATCCGTGCCCAGGCACATGCGGACAGAATGCCAAGTGTCAAGTTATCAATCACAATCCGATTTGCAGTTGTATTCAAGGCAATACTGGTGATCCTTTCAGTAGGTGTTATCCAGTTCCGACTGTTCTACAAGAGCCCATTAACCCGTGCCAACCATCACCATGCGGACCGAATGCCATTTGCAAGGAGATAAATGAGAACGCCGTGTGCTCATGTCTACCCAACTACATTGGTAAACCGCCATCGTGTCGTCCAGAGTGTACAATTAATCCCGAGTGTCCTAGTACAAAGGCTTGTATACGCCAAAAATGTGAAGATCCGTGCCCGGGATCATGTGGTGCAAATGCACAGTGTTCAGTGATTAATCATCAGCCGATTTGCTCGTGTCATCCTGGATATACCGGAGATCCGTTTACTGCCTGCTCACCTGTACAAGGTAGGGTTTTTTACGATTATTTTATTCTTTTATTTAACTACATGGATTTTGAAGTTAACTTATTTATAACTTAAGATACATTAAGAACCTTTATGGTTTTAATGACAATAATTGAAATGCCGATTAACGCCATGAGTGACCTTGTTACGCTTTTGATTACACTCATCCCTTCATTTTTGCGATTTTACGGTTTTTTAAATCTAAAAGAATTGCCTACAGGCTACACCAACTTTTGAGAGTTCTTTAAGGACACAATTTCTGTGGGGAAATTATCTAAAGCATCCGGATTTTATTTGCACATCGTACAAATATGGGGATGAGTGTAGTGAGCTTGAAATCGCTTCTAAAGTTCTGCCAGCTGTCAAATGGAAATCATAATAACTTTTAAAATGTTCGGGAATTTTCTTACATGCTTCTAACAGCTAAAAAATAATACCAACTAGTGCTGCTTAAGAAACATAATTCTAAAAATGTTAATCGGTACAAATTTTTTATAAAACCTAAATGATATTTTCCGTTTAATTGACACTTGCTTTGCACAACAAGTTGATCGGATCTTTATGATTCCTGAAATACTGAATAGAAATAAATAGTTGTTTTAAACAACTTTTATGGATGATAACTACAACAACACATTAACAGTGCAAAGCAAACATTTTTTTACATTTCATATTTATTTATACTATTAAGAAACGAGAGAATACCAAGGTAAGTTGGACTCTCCATCGATAATTGCTGCTTCTTAACAACGAAACACAAAAATCTGCTTAAATCTAATATATCACACTCTGCCAAATCTGTTAAACGAATACGATTGCTTATCTTATATCTCAAATACACACAAACCACCACACCGCTTCTAATCAAATGCTAGCGCCGAAACAAACAAAAATTAATAACATCACACTGCTACGCACCTTTTACCACCAACTGAGCCAATAATGTGAATGTTATTTACCTCAACGTCTAAATACCAAATCGCAATTCTCATCTCTTACAGCCGATGTCCCTAAAGAAAATCTCACACCATGTCTGCCCAGCCCATGCGGAGCAAACGCCATTTGCCGCGAGCAAAATAATGCTGGCGCTTGCCAATGTCTGCCCGAATATATTGGAAATCCCTACGAAGGATGTAGACCGGAATGTACCCTCAACTCTGACTGTCCCTCAAACAAAGCTTGTATACGCAATAAGTGTCAAGATCCATGCCCGGGCACGTGCGGTACTAACGCCGACTGCCAAGTGGTAAATCACATTCCATCATGTACCTGTCGAACGGGCTACACTGGAGACCCGTACCGCTATTGCAATATACAACCACCAGAACGTAAGAATCTAACTGACCGTCAACCTGATTCAACTACTAACTCTCATGATCAAATTTATTGTCACATATGCTTCACACATCTGCCATTTACACACCCACACACTCACACGTAAACACAAATCATACATTGATATTACAATACGTCTAAATGTCTTACAACTCCAAAATAGCCGTCGTTACTGAGAATGTAAATCCATGCCAACCATCTCCATGCGGACCGAATAGTCAATGCCGCGAAATAAATGGTCAGGCTGTATGTTCTTGTCTGCCCGAATACATTGGAAGTCCACCTGCCTGTAGGCCGGAATGCGTAGTCAGCGATGAGTGTCCAATCGATAAGGCTTGCTCCAATCAAAAGTGTGTTAATCCTTGTCCTGGTCCGTGCGGAATAAATGCCAAGTGCAGAGTGAACAACCACAGTCCAATCTGCTCGTGCGAAAATCGATACACTGGCGATCCATTTACCAGATGTTACCTCATTCCTCGTAAGACAAACATTGGTTGTTTAGATTTGTCGCCAAAACTTACTCAAACTCTATCCCTGAAACTCTGTAGCTCCACAACACGTAGAGCCTGTACAGCAAGCGCCAAGAGATCCTTGCTATCCATCACCATGCGGTCCGAACTCCGAGTGCCGGAATATTAACGGTTCTCCTTCTTGCTCTTGTCGTCAAACATATATTGGCTCACCGCCCAATTGTCGACCTGAATGTAGCATCAACTCTGAATGCCCCAGTAATAAGGCTTGCATTCGCGAAAAATGTATTGACCCATGTCCTGGATCTTGCGGAATAAACGCCAACTGCCACGTAACCAACCACAATCCGATTTGCACCTGCATTGAAGGATATGTGGGCGATGCATTCACAAACTGCCAACCAGCTCCACAACAAAGTACGACATCTATTTTAATTCTATGTCAATAGGTGCGATCTAAAAACATTTTTTATTTTTGACAGTTGAACCGATAGAACACAATGACCCATGCAATCCATCGCCATGTGGGCAAAATGCCCAGTGCGACAATGGAATTTGCACATGTTTGGCGGAATATCAAGGAGACCCATATACTGGCTGTCGTCCTGAGTGTACCCTTAATTCTGATTGCCCCCGTGAAAAAGCGTGCATTCATAACAAATGCATAGATCCTTGTCCGGGAACATGTGGACAATATGCCGTGTGTAACGTATTTAATCATATACCAATATGCAGTTGTCCTCCTGGTAGAGCCGGCAATGCCTTTGTCGAATGTCAACATGTTCCAAGTAAAATATTTTTAAAAAATGTATACAAAACAGTTTGTTAAAACTTTGATTATTATGATTAGCCCCAGTCGCATCTAATCCCTGCTTACCAACTCCATGTGGACCAAATAGTCAATGTAGAGAGTTCAATGGACAAGCGGTTTGCTCTTGCGCACCAGCATTCATTGGAAGCCCGCCAACTTGTCGACCAGAATGTACAGTAAATTCCGATTGTTCACGAGTTGAAGCGTGCTCTAATCAGAAATGTCGCGACCCTTGTCCTGGATCCTGTGGTATTGGTGCTGATTGCACGGTGGTAAACCACAGTCCAATTTGCCGATGCCCAACACGTTATACTGGAGATCCGTTTAGAAGATGTACACCAATAAGTACGACGATATACCCTTTTACCTATTTTTTTTTTATATCCTATACTTACGATTGACCACTTTTAGTTGAACAACCACAACAAATCGAACAAGTTGATCCTTGCCAACCGTCCCCATGTGGCCCGAATGCAGAATGCAGGGTCATTGGAAACACACACGCATGTTCATGTTTGAAGGATTTTATTGGCATCCCACCGAATTGTAGACCTGAATGTGTTAGTAATTCTGAGTGTTCCAGCAGTTTGGCTTGCATTAATCAAAAATGTAAAGATCCATGCCCTGGATTGTGTGGACCGAATGCCGAATGCCGTGTAGTCAGTCACACACCTATGTGTGTATGTGTAACCGGCTACCATGGCGATCCATTCTCGCAGTGTATTATCAATCAGCAAGAGCCGCAAGTACAAGCTACTCCGTGTGTGCCTAGCCCATGTGGATCAAACGCAGTTTGTAGAGAACAAAACGGTGCTGGTTCTTGCCAATGTCTGCCAGAATATATCGGAAACCCGTATGAAGGATGTAGACCAGAATGCACCCTCAATTCAGACTGCCCTTCCAACAAAGCTTGTATTAGGAATAAATGTGTTGATCCATGTCCTGGTACATGTGGCCAAAATGCTGACTGTCAAGTTGTAAATCATATTCCATCTTGTACTTGCTTTACTGGTTACACTGGAGATCCATACAAATATTGTAATATTCAGCAGCAAGAACGTAAGGACGAAAAATATTTAAATGCTTCGTCAATTACTTAGCCACTTATTCTCTCGAATTAATCTCTTACAGCGGTTATCATTGAAACTATCAGTCCATGCGATCCTTCGCCTTGTGGCCCAAATAGTCAATGTCGTGAAGTAAACGGTCAAGCCGTCTGCTCTTGCTTACCTGAATATACGGGAAGCCCGCCGTCCTGCAGGCCAGAGTGCGTTGTTAGTTCCGAATGTCCCTCTGACAAAGCCTGTATGCAACAAAAATGTAAGGATCCATGTCCTGGAACCTGCGGATCTGATGCTCAATGCAGAGTAAATAATCATAGTCCAGTTTGCTTCTGCAAGAATGGATATACTGGAGATCCGTTTTCGCGTTGTTTCCGAATTCCACGTAAGATTTTTGGCACAAAATCGTTTACTGAATTGATAAAATCACAATTTTCTACAAAATATAGCACCACAAATTATTGAAAAGGTTGAAGAAGAAAGAGATCCTTGCTATCCATCACCATGCGGTCCAAACTCTGAATGCCGTAATATTAACGGTGTTCCTTCTTGCTCATGCCGATCCACATACATTGG
Source organism: Sylvicola fuscatus (assembly GCA_026546915.1). Lineage (NCBI taxonomy): Eukaryota > Metazoa > Arthropoda > Insecta > Diptera > Anisopodidae > Sylvicola > Sylvicola fuscatus. Next base: position 86 of record JANSTS010006200.1, on the reverse strand, counting down.
ATCGCCACCAAATTGTCGACCTGAATGTAGCATCAACTCTGAATGCCCAAGTAATAAGGCTTGCATCCGTGAAAAATGCATTGACC
>JANSTS010006199.1:0-23080 GCA_026546915.1 Sylvicola fuscatus | reverse complement strand
GCGAAAATATGCATTTGTAAAATATTCCAAGTATACAGAAATGCATGCACATGCACCCATAACTCCTATTCAAGATTTCAAGCCTGTATCTCAATTTTTGTGAATTTTGGAAAATCTGATGAAAAAAACGCAAGGAGTACCATGCATGCACATGCATCCATAACTCCTATTCGAGATTTCAAGCCTGTATATGCATCTAATTGCACTACAATTAAAACTGCATCAAAAAAGCCAACTTAAAATTTTCACAATATTTTTGAAAATTCCGCTACTATTGTAGTTAATTGCAAATGTACAATATTTAATAAAAAAGTTGGATTCTGCTTCATTTTCTATTCGAGAAGATCTCTTTAATAAAGTGAATAACAACGAAAGAGACAATTTATTTCAGGTTTGACTTGTTCAAAAGATCATCAAATTAGACTTCTATCGCTGAAGCAACTTGAACTTCTGGATGTTTTGGGACTTTTGGGATGGGAACTGCTGGAACTTCTGGATGTTTTGGGATAGGAACTACGGGAACTTCTGTCATTGAAACATCTGGAACTCCTGGATGTTTTCGGACTTTTGGGATAGGAACTCTCAGTTGGCTTGGACGTATTAAGAATACTTCCGCGCTACAGTGGCTAGCGTCAACCGTTGGTGGTCCTCCATCAATCCGGAACACTGCATTGTATCTAGTTAGCTAATTTTTGTGGAATTTGGACATGCATTTGATTCGTTACAGTTGCAGAAAACCGCTTGGAAATTATCTGGTCAAATATGACAGACAATGAGACTTTTCAGCTTTAAGAAAAATCTCTTCAATTTATTCAAAAAGGAAAAATTAATGAGAGAGATACATTTCTACATTTATTAAGGAACATTGTATTCGTAAAGAAAATTCTGAGTTAGACCATCAGCCGACAGAGTTTAACCTGCAGACCAGTTCACCATCTAATTTCTAAAAAGAAAAAACCTAGAAAAAAAAATACGCAATTTTTCCTAACCTAATATTTACAAACACACATTGTTAAATTGATCGGTTGCTATCTATTTCATTCTGTTGCATCTCAAGTAAAGTAATTGCATATAAGTATAAAGAATAAGAAACTATTTAAATGTGTACAAAAATAAATGTAAAAATGATTACAATAAATTTTTACAATAAATCGTCAAACCGCTTTGTTAAGAAGCCAAATTTAGAAAAACAAGCGGGTTTACCGTTGCCATACAATAATAACCTAAAACCTAAATGCACAATTAGCGAATCCGTTAGTCAGTCAAATTTAACGGATTTCGTAAGGAAGAATTGCACTTTGACACAATCGCATCCGATGCTCCGCTGCCCAAAATCGACGATTTCAGAACACAAGTCCCAGCATCGCTACTATGAAAAGGCTCGATCCTGAGGATACAGATGAATGGCAATGCGCCTCCATTGATGATCCCCATAGCTAACACATTTTTGAGGTTAAACACAATTTTGGTACTTCACTTTGTCTTGATTTTATTTTTCTTACATACCAACAATGAATTGACAGTGCCATAAGGATCCCCGGATCTGGATGTTCAGCCAGTTACATCAAGAAAGCGTGAGGCTTCTTACGGACGATTTCTTGATGATAGTTTGCAGACGTCGAAAATGACGTCTGAATGCGACTGCGGACAGGATCAAAGTGAACGAGACTTTGGCATCGTGTGTTTGACGTTCTGGAATGTTCCTCACCAACACAAGAATGTTTTGCGAAAGTGGGCGGCCTCCAATTAGTTAACGAAAGTGGGGACTCTTGATCTCGATTACCCCTTATCGCATCTTTAACGTATATATAATTTTATAGCTAAAAGAATACCGCGGCAGGGAGAGCTGGAGCAACATTTTATGTATAATACTTACAACAATTTAAAGATATTTGCTATTCACCTCTCAGTTTAAAGACATTCGTGTTTTTTGGTTGTTTTCCGTTTTTATTACGTACTATTTACACGTTTCATTAAATATCTAATCAATAAAATAGTTCAAAAAATATCAATCCCAGCATCTTGCACAACTTTGGTATCTCCGCGTCAAATTCTACAGACTAAACAAACAGATTTGGTTTCAACGGCAATCACCATCGATGTATTAACAAACACACATAAGTGAATGAAATGTCTTAACAACTTCACGGCCGATTAAAAGTAACGAGTATCAAATGAGTTCAGTAATTGTCTTGAACGGGACAAATTACCGATGCGCTAAGACATTACATTTTAGTGGCTGTCAGACATCACAGATGTGGCCACAAGCTGCCGCAGCTCTCAAGCGATCCTTCAAAGTGCTTCATTTCAATCTTATATAAACAACAGACATTCTTAAAAACTATATATATATATTTATATATCGCACATAAGTTTATGTGTAAAATTTTCTTAATGATTTGAAGACGCATTTTCATTGTTTTTCCGAGACTTTTAACTTTTTTTTTTAGATCGTTTACAACAAACAAAAAATTGAGTTTTTCACGTTTTAAACGTTAATTATAAAATAATGGTAACCTTTTTTGTACATAGATTTAATGAGAAAACGCTAATAAATGTCTTAACCTAAATCTTTTAAAATGTGTTTAAATAAAATTTATAGTAATTTAAAATGAGATTGAACATTTAAATCTCGTAGGCAACAAATATTTTTGTTTCTCAATTTCTCTCTTTCCATCTCATTTTACCACAATCTCTTTGTATCTCTATCTGTTTCTATCTTTCTCTCTCTTTTTCCTCTCTTTCCATATAGATAGGTTTTAATTTCATCAACATCTTCTTATGTCTCTATTTCCTCTCTATTTAGTTTTTAAATATATTATTTCATCTAAAGTTTATACTTAAACCCAACAAAAAAAAATTAAAGCATAAGCATTTCCAGAAATACTTTTTTCTCTGACGTCCAGAATCGATCATTCAAACCAACACTTATACATTAAAAATTCAAAAATATATGTATTTTCCAAAATGACAACTAATGGCACAGATGAATGTCATTACTTAAGCTAATAGATACAATTAAAATCAATAACAAAAATAAATAAATAAATACTGAAAGCCAAAAACTTAAAACAAAAAAAAAACAAAACACAAATTTTGACATAAAAATGTTCAAATGAAGTGAATTCACAAATAAAAACTATTTCCTATAGGTAAAATATTGCTTTTGCTTCGTTGATCCTTCACAAAGGATTATTTGTGTTTTTTTGTTGTTATATTTTTGAATAAAACCAATGAGAAAAGGCCTAACTGTTTTTTGTTTTTAATTGACCACACAAACGGCATTCACACAAATGGAGTCAGTTCATTGTACTTAAGCCTAGAAAATGTGACTTTTCTATAATTTCTACAATTAATATTTATCTAATACATATTTTGATCCAACCACGTCATTCGACCGCCGCTAAATGTCACAAATGTTGTCATTTAATAACCCCGATTGTTTTGTTTATTCAACACACAAACAAAAATCAAGGTCATTGTTTTCTAATTTTCTGTTTTACAGTAGACTGGTGAGTATGAGTTGTTTACCGTTTTGCATCTTAATTAGTCCTACTTCTTCTTCTTCTTTTTGTTCTTTCCAGTTATTTTTGGTTGTATCATTTGGTATTGTTTTTCGCTGGCATTTTGTGTTTTTTTTTTTTTTTTTGGGGGGTTTGCATTTTTAGTGAAGGGTATTTTCGAAGCGTCGCCGGCGACGTGTCATCGTCAGGACGTGCGTGTGGCCGTTGGTGAGCGACGCAATTAGAGGAAAGTGGTCACTGAATGTGGACTGATTGTTAAGGTGGTCTTGCAGATATTGGATGACAAGCTCAATGGCCACTGAAATGATATCGAAAAGAAAAAACAAAACGTTTTAGGCAAATATTGACACTGTCACGTTGTTTTGTTGCAACAGAAAATTCGTTATTAGAAATTAAACAAAACAAAAACAAAGGTAAACACATAAATGAAGCATAGATGACAAACAAATCATAAAAGCACAACGGAAATTGGGAGTGGGGAACGAAGCGGGCGGAGGTAACAAAAAAAAATTTAATTTAATTTTGTGCACAATTTATTCAACTTAATGTACAAAGAAATATGTATAATTTTTGTTTAGATATATAGATAAGTGTATATTTAATTGAATTCATTAATTTTTGTTGTTGTAATTTTTAATTTTCTGCGTTATTACCGTGAACCACAATGATGCGGCGACACCGACAAACAATTGTAAAAACGGATAAAACGCATTCGACGGCAGACGCCGACGCATCAATGTGGTTGGACGGTTATTGATGTATACGTACATTTATTGACTTGTGAATGATCAAATTGAAAGTATAAAACGATGGAATCGAACTTTTAACGACAAAACACACCATTTCACTACAAAATGCTATAATTTTCTTAAACTATAATTAATATTAGCGACATTGTTTCAACATAAAATGACGGAAAGGTATTTAAAAAATTGTGGTTTTTGCAAGTTTATTGTATTTTTGTTTATGTGTATTTTTTTTTAAATGTAAAACTATTTTTTTAAACAATTAAGTAATTAATTGAAATACTTAGCGATAAACCATTTGGAAAAAGTGACAAATAAATGTAAAATTTTTTAATTAAAATTCTAACTTTTTTTTTCAGACATTTAAGTAACAATTTTCTAAACTCTAATATTGGTTTAAAAAAATCAAACGTCAAAATATTTATAAAAAGTGTCATACAATTGAATTTTTGTGAAAAAAATTATTACAAAATTTAACAGATTATTCGATAAAAAACAAACAAATAAAAATTTGGTAGTAAACTCTAATTTTACGTATTAATTGGGTAAAATAATTTTGCCACGTTTACTGTCCAGAAATTTGAACGATTCATTTAAAATCTTGGAGCTAAAAACGTGTCAAAAAGTAGATAAAGCACTTAAATATTACAAATTTAAATAATTGTATAAGTTTTATGTGATTTTTTACAGCTAAATCTACATTAGGACTTAATTAATTTATATATGAACAAGACAATTCTTGTAAAACAGTTTTGTAACCCTTTTTTTCTATTCATCTAAAAACAATCAAAAGGCGGAGCTTCTTGACTTTTTTTAAGTAATTGGAACTAGTTTTATGTTCAAAAATGTTTTAAGTAGAAAAAATACAAGACATTCATTTCTGTAGCTCGTGTTAATAAAAACTAATATAACTATTGTAAAAAAAAAAAATTCGGCAGATAAATTAGGAAAATACTTGGAAGTTAAGTGAGTCTTAAGTTTAAAAACATCGACTAAACCTCTTAAAAATATGTGCATTCAAACGTTAAGAGCACAATTTAATTCTTTACATGTTTTTCCTAGCATGCAAACGACAGTGCAGCGATTGACTTAGATGAATTAATTTAGTAAAAATAAAAGTAATTGCTAATTAATAAAATATAAACTCTCCTTATGATAAAATAGAGAAATAATATTTATGGTTAAGTATTTTTTGTTGTTGTCCACTTTTAGCCTTTCTTATTATAATAATTAACTCTAAGAATCAATCCCTAGCCCTTCAGGGGTGTTCTTTAATATTTAAGCGATTAACGCAGCTCAAATCTTGACATCAGAAATTTTCTAACAAATATGTTTTCGGAGTTTCCATTCTAATAGGATCAAGGACTATCTGTCACATTCAATTATTGTCCAATGGTCGAATTAGCAAAGTAATGTTAATTTTTTTTTTGTTTAACGATTTTCTTTTCACAAAATAGACAGATACAGTTTTTATTTTACAAATCGTAAATGAATTGGAATGCTGTCAAAATTAGCTGTCAATTTGAATGAAAATAAAATGTCGAGGCATTCAACATATTGACCTTGAATCAAGTTGACATCGATCTTTCTTCTTTGTTTAGAACAGTTTGAGATATATTCAAGGTTTCCGGGGATCAAAGAAACTCTTCACTGACACGATATACATAGACAAAAATAATTGTTTATGATATGTAAATATTTACGTATTTTATTTCATGCATTTTGGTTCGTTTTATGTTTCAGGTATAAAAAAAAATCTGTTTAAGTAAACATCATAATTACCCATATGATTCGACATTTGGGGAGGGGTAGGGGTGTAATTTTAAGATTAAAAAGATAACAAAATTATGGATGTAAAATAAAAATGAGTTTTGCCCTATTTGTCTCTCGGTAGAGACATTTTTTAAGGTTATAAAATGTGAACGGCTGAGAGTTGGAAAACTCACTTTGACATATGTCAAAGACGCGTTTATCATATGTAAAAATCAAACAAATCGTTTTAACTGTTTTCGAGAAAATTCACAAAAACCTAGTATTTCGTCAACTTGACCTTGAATTATTGATCATTTATTAGTATTACACCACAGAATAAAATTTGGTTACGATTGTTATACCTGTTTTCGAAAATTTTGAAAAAAAAACTCACATTTACTAAATATAATTGCGCATCGCTCCACAAAACTATTCTAACATTTAAGCTAAAGGTTTTATTAATACTTAAACACAATAAATTTACAAAAACGACTGCATTTTAAGGGGTAATTTCACCACGAAAGTTGTAAGTTGTAAACGTCATTTGAGCAAGAAGATGGGAAGTGCATTTTGTATAGAGGTTACCGGTTGAGATCCTTTACCAAAACGATATTTGGGACCCCTAAAGTTCTCGAAACATTTTCTGCGCGCATTTTTTATGCGTATGACTCACAAATTTACCAAAAAGAAAAAGTTCTGTGCTTAGTTGTAATGTTTAACTTAAAACAATCTACAAAAATCACATTCAGTGACCTTGAAATCTGCTCCAAATGTTCAATTCACCCCACAAATGGCCGTGAAATGACACAACAATTAATTACAACAATTGTAGTCTAAAAATGCAGTCGATTCGCCAAAGTGTGAACAGTGTTCAAGGTCCAAACCACCAAAACTAATGTAACCGTTAACAACGAGAAACTTCGAAAATTGGTTGAGACCTTGACACGAATCATCTGGAGCTGAACTGAAGGGCAAGGGAGTTGGTAAGATGACGTGAGACTGTGTGGAACGCCCGTCAATCGCTTTCTGTTCCGCCAGTTGTTGGGATCACAGTCAACCTTAATCTGTGCGCAAGAACGACACCCATTAAAAGGACATCCGAATTTCGTCCCTTTTATTCCGTTTCTTATGTACATTTTACTGTTTGGATATTACTTTTGTGTGGCAATTAGTTTGTTTCTCAAGTTGGTAGTCACTAGTCCGTCGTCAGTGATGTCCTGCTGCCTCACTAACTCATTCTAAACGTTTGTACGTCTCTCATGCAGTTATTTTCACTTTCTTAATGTTTGTTTGCCACACGAGCGCTTGGTAATTGTCTGTGCATTTTGTTTTCTTAATTCAAGATTTTGTAATTGTTTGTTTTGGTTAAAGTATTTTCGGGTTTTCTAGTGCTCACGATCCCTCCGCTTCATGGGGGGCAATGGTGACGGCATTGTTGAGCAGCTGCCTGGCCGCAGTTTTTCCCCAATGTGATGCACAATTAGATCAATCGCCACTGCAAGAACAACAAAGCAGAAACTCTGGACTAGTTTACAAGAATTGCGGTTTGTTTTTTTGTTTTTCAATTTTATATAAAAAAAAATTAAGATGTATAAGTTAACTTGATATAGGATTGACTAATCGATATTTTGGTTACTACCCTGTACTCTCGTCCTATCAAATTTTGTTTTTACTTTGTAATTATTTTTCGTTTTTCTGTTTTCGGAATTGGCACAAGTTTCATGTTTCAGCTGTGTTACAAAAATCATAATGAAGCGCGAATTCAAATCAAAAAAAAAAAAAAAACATTCAAATGTTGCACTTTTTTTGTACAGGGTGCTTCGTGAAAGCCGGGTGAAAATGGCGTAATTTTATCCTTTCAAAACGAATGCGGTTTATAGCTTAATCAAACTGTCAAAATTAAAAATAAAACAAATTCGTTTTGTCCTTTTTCGATTAAAATACGACAAATTGTTTTTTTTTGACATCATATTTAACTTGAAAGAATGGTGAAGCAAATTTTTATCATTTTTGTTCTGTCTGTTCTGTTTTTTTTTTTTTATATTAATTTTATAATTTAAAGGCACCTTTTAAAAAAACAATATACACTCAAATTTAAAAAAAATTATAAAAGTAATGGATGATTTGTTTACTTGTTTTTTAGTTTTCTGTATTTTTAAATAACTTTTTTAATGCTTTTTTAAATTACTGTTTTAATAAAACAATAATTATGCAAAATAAGAATAATACTCATGGAAAAAAATTTAAAAAGAATGTAAATTAAAGATAAAACATTTTTTAGAGTAATAAAATGGATTTGTATGCGAGTTTTAATTGATGTTTTTTTTTAAACAAAATTTTTACAGTTGATGAATTTTAAAAACTACCCGCAACCCGACCATGAGATGAATGATTGATGAACAAAATAAATCAAATGAAATACTTACACCAGATGATTTGAAAGTGGGGATTCCCCCCAACCAAAATGCATAATAATTATATTTATATAAGCCACTAAATATCCATTTTCACCCGATTTTAAACTTCTATTGCATTACATTTAAACGTCACTTGAGTCTCCTGCTACTCAACTTTTTCACTTTTAAAACCACCCTGTACTTTTGTACAAAAATTGTTTAATCAACCAAAAACAAACCAAAAAATAAATAAATAAAATAAAAACGCTGATGCATTTTATCCTCCAACTTAATGACATTAATTTTTATTCAATTAGTTTACCGGACTCATAATTGTAAGCACTTAAGCACTGTCACCGTATTTTTTTTTGTCTTTTTTTTTAAATAAAATATTGAAAGTCTTAACTGATCACTATTTGCAACATTTAGGTTGAACATTTTCGATTTGAATGGCTGCCACGATACTTTGCAATTGATTAACCACTCGCCGATTTTCTCTAAGGCGTTTTGTATTCTCCTTTGTCCTTTTTTTTCTGTTTTTTGGCTTCCAGCACAATATTGGCTGGACCAAATGACAGACAGTTTGACAGTTCGACTTGTCCAGCCATGCAATTAAGTACACAGGTAGAGTGGCTTTGCTACAAATGTATCCTAATTGCTAATTTTGTTGTTGTTTTACAATTTGTTTTTTTTTTTTGTTTTTTTACTAGAATTCAACGTCTAAAACTTGTTTTTAGTGAATTATTTGTGTTATTGAAAATATAAAAATTTTTAGTCACAAGTATCAATGGCAATTGAATGAATAACAAACTAACAGGAAATATAAATAAAAAGAATAAAGAATTTGGCCTTAAAGAAAATCTAACAGTTAATGATTGAAGCGTATTAAAGCGAAAACAAGAAACATTCCAACACATACAGTGTAACCTTATAGAGCTTTTTTAAAAAGTTATTGTAAAATGTATCTAAATTGTTTTAATTCTTTTACATTTACGTCACTATAAAGCAATTAATCATGTCAATTCGATCGATTCGCGTCATTACGAACAACAATACTTGAAATAAACAAAATACCATTGAGATAACGCCAATTCTAGGTCAATGCAAATGCATTTGCGCATTAAAATCGTTCATAAATAATTTGACGTAGATTCTCTTTTGTATAACAGTTACACCGCATTTTGTTAAAAATAAAAACCATGAAAAATGTGTAAAAACTGGAGATTATCGTCACAAAAAATCGGCTCAGAAAAATAAGTCTCAAAACCATGGAACAGTTCCACCAACTGGTGAAGCTGTTCGACAGTCTAAGCTATGACAATACTACTGGAAAAGAATAACATACGAACAAAAAACTGTTCAACAAACCTGTATTGTCCGCTCCTCGAGGTATGATGACGTCGGCGAATTTTTTAGTCTGCAAAAATGAATTTTATACCAGTTTAGTAAAGATGTGTCAAAATTCAACTGTGCTACAACGCTTACCGGCGAGCAGAACTCTTCAAAAGCGGGCTTCACAAAGTTCATATACTGATTTAGCACCTGCTCAAGGTCACGGCCACGTTCATTGATGTCTTGTGGCACACGTCGCGCCAATCGCGTGTCCGAGTCTGTGTCGACGAACAGTTTCATGTGGAAGCGATCGCGTATCTCCTTGAAATAGAAGACGAGAATGCCCTCGAACAGCACCACATCAGCCGGATAGATGGTGATCTTCTTGTCAGTGCACAGTGTGTTGTGTTTGTAGTCGTAGGTGGGTATTTCGACGCATTTGCCCGACAAGATGTCGTCCAGTGCCTGTATCATGCGCGCCTCGTCAAACGCCTCGGGATGGTCGAAGTTGAACAGGCCCTTGTCAGCTCTGGCCTTTTCGGCGGCCGTCAGCACACGATAGAAACTGTCCTGGCCAATGCAAACCACCTAACGACGACAAAATTCAACTTCATACCAGATGGCGTGCAAATGAAAAATTGAAACCTGTACCTGTCGCTGTTTGTGGTCAATGTTCACCTGGCCAAAGTGATCCATGATGCGGCGGCAGACGGTTGACTAGAACAGAAGCAAATTGCGCATTTATTATGGTGTTGAACGAAGATTTAGCGCCACAAATCGACCACACACGTCGGAAACGCCCTTGTTCTATTATTAAATCTGCATGAAAAGGAGGTGTGACGGGGGGGATGATTACCTTGCCACTGGCCGTGCCACCAGCCACTCCAATTACAAATGGCGTTTTCACGTCGCCTGGAACGTCCACTCCATTTGTTGTGGCCAAATGTGCATCGCCCATTCTAGTTCCAATTGGTTATTCTTGCGGCAGTTGATTTATTACGTGCGGGGCAAGGGCAACACTTCTCTTACAATTGGCGCACTTCGACAATATTCTTCACACAACTTTCAAAGATTATAGACGTCTTACAAGTATTAATAAAAATTTTGCACATCTATTTTTGAGATTTGTGCGCAGAACTGCCAGCGATTCTGCCAAATGCGCGACGTCTTCAATATATATAAATATCCTTTAAAAGCCATTTGACAGATGTCAATATAAAATTTTCGCGCGTCAATTGAATTTGTCAAACGATATGCGGCTTGAGAGATTATTTCTATGTCGCGAGCGAGCGGTACATGAACCGTTTCAATTGATTTTGTGGTGAATTTGGTGAACTTCTACTTGGTAAACGTTAAGTCTTTTGAAACACAAAAAATTACACATTTACCGCTTCTTAGGTAAAAGACAATAGCAATTTTTGATAACAAAACTTTCTGAATTTAATGTAAAAATCGATAAAATCGCTCCGATAAGCAAATTCACCACGATCCATTGATTAAACAAAATATCCTTGGTATTTAATCAGCCAAAAACTCCATGACCCACCACAATTCGAGTAGAACGCTCAATTAAGCCAATAAGAAAAGGACAAAATCGGCCCACAGGACATTGGCTAACTGCGCAAAAGCGTCAATTGTCACTCACTGTGACACTTACCAATAATCATAAATTTCGACGCTTCATTGGTTCAGTCGCATCCAGGTGATCGCACAGGAAAACAGTTATAACCGAGAAATTGTGTGACTTCCGACTCAGCGACGCCGACCGACTTCCGTGCAATCTCAACAAATACAACAAGAATGGTGGACAGCCAGCAGCAAACACGTCCAGCTGTGCGGTGCTCAGCTGCCATTGTCGATTGGTTCCGGAACCTCAACTACATACCGATGTCGCCAAAGAACCTCCGTATCTCCGTCATATTGATTTCCATCTACCAAGTGGTGCGTGGTTGTTTTTTTGGTTTTTTTTTTTGACTATTTTCCATCCCACCACCAACACCTAGCGAATGGGCGCGCGCACACACAACATATAACATATGTGTTGCATAAAACAGACAAATTTCCATAAATTCAATTCTATGAACACATCTGTCACACGATTTTATCGATTTGTTTATAGCTCATCGCACACATTGTGCTGTTCATGATGCTGTTGTGTCTGGCCCACGCCGAAGAGATGCGCACCATTCTCGGCGTCGACATAGCCGACCAAAAGGAGCGCGAAGACTACTATGAGATGCCCTACAACGCCAAGGGTGAGTCCCTCAATCAGGTGCGCTTCCAATCGGCCACCAAGCTGGCGTCGCTCACGCTCGTCCTGCTGTATGTCGCCACCGCCATTGCCACCATCTACCTGTTCACCTGTCTGTCACTGTTGATCGGCACGCTGCGCAGTCGCAGCGAGCTGATGCTGCCGTGGCTGGTGCTGGATTTGGTCAGCGGCTGTGTGATATTCGCCTGTATGATAGTCGCCTACAATCAGGACATTTACACCTATCTGGGTGGCAAATTTCAATACTGTAAGTGGCTAAACCTGGTAAGACCTAGAACCTAGAGATACAATTCATCCCTCCCCCTCCCTCCCTCTTGTTTGTAGGGTTGTTATGTGGCGGCTTGACGTTGCTGGATCTTGTCATTTGGTTTGTTGTGCACGCATTCTACGTGAATCTGCGACACATGAAGAATCTGACTGAGGTGGCGACCGTGCCCATTCCATGGCCAGCACCAGGCGCTGTAAGTATCGCCTACCATTTGAGTGGCAGCGGCTCTAGTTTAATTGTGATTTGTTTCTCCAGCAGGTGCCGTTTTACTATCGCAAGGAGAACATGTACCTGGGCAGTGGCGGCTACAAGCACATCCTCAGCGAGGCTGTCAACCAGAACTATGTGGTGTGAGATGGTGGGCCAGCTGGTGCGGCAAAGGGCCTCAGACAAATCATTAATCCAAATTCAAGTAGCAATTTCAGTATGTTAGAGAAAACAATTTTAAGCCGGTCATTGTAGCCCACTTAATGAACATTTCGCGCACAATCTAAGCATGGTTAACAGTTGAATGTTTAGTCCTTAATCCTTATCCAATTAGTAATAGTTTTGCCAGGTAATTGTTCGTATAGATTCTACTAAAAACGTTTAACGAATTGTTCAGTCAAAATAGCCGCCGTTGGCTGGATGATTAACTACGTTCATTGCGGTTCTTGTGACTGAATCTGAATGGTATTCATGGATTTGAGCAATATTTCATTTGATGGCTTCAAGGTTTTATGCTTTACTTATGGGTGATATGTCCTTTTATTAGGCTTTAGTGAATAAATAAGACACAACAATTTAATAAATATTTTAAAATCATTAAGCTGCCATATTGTTTTATTAACCGCCAAATCTAAAACCGCTGACAGTTAACCAACTCTATATATTTCAAATTTAACCGGATCAAACCGAATTTTTGGCGTTTTTCATAGTAGCTTTTAAACCTGCTTCAAACGAAAACTTTAAGGATAAGGTAGCTACAGATGATGGATGACCGGTGATGATGAAATCTGTAACACCACTAAAACAACGAAAACCACCCAAAAAAATACATCGATAAGTCATGTTTTATTGATAAGTACAGTAAATATTTGTTTTATATGTAGATTCACTGTTATAATAATTAAATCCAAAGGTGATATATGTAAAATCACCACATCAAATTGTTATTACACGACATTTACTCTGTTTACTTCAGAATAATTAAGTTTGACATTAAACATCAGGAAGGTTTCTTGTTCCTCCACATGAAAATACTGTTTCTAGCGACGATTTAATTCAATAATATTGTCGACTGTTGGATTTTCGTGCAAATGGTATCATTCGGGCAGATACAAAAATAGCAGTCTTTCATTAAAAATAAATGAAAATAAAACAAGCAACGAAAAAATAATAAAAATATTTGACAATTGTCGCGGTGCAAAATGTCTGCCAATTGAATGCTTAAATGCCCACGAATTCAATGTTTAGTTTAAAACAAAATAAATCATGAGTCTCAAAAAAAAAATAGTTTCCCCTCATCTGTAACAACTGACAGTTTTGCATGTTTAAATTAAGTTTAATTGATGTAACTTAAAAATTCACTCATATTAATAATCAAAAATTATGTTTTGACGTTTAAATGTGACAAATATGTCAAATTTTATGAGAGAATTTCTGTTTTTTTTCTTTTCAAAGCTCCATCATATTTGTGAGTGCAAGGAAATAGTTTCCAGTCACAAATCTGCATCTCAATCTGCCAGTCGAGAAATCTTCCTCCACACAAATTCGTAATTCCTTATTAAATAAGCATTTTACTTTCAAAAAAATCGTCGAATATTCACGATAAATAGTATAAAGAAAAGGTTTCTTTTCTCTGTTTTCACAAAATGGACATAACATTTTTGGAATTGTCCACAAAACTAAAACGCAAATGTTTAGCTTAAAAATGGCTGCAATAATCGAGATTCACTGATTCAATATTACATAATAATAGTAATTCAAAGTATAAAATTAAATATAATAAAAAAAATTGACCTCTTTATCATAGAGATTTACAAAGCAACGAATTAATGAGGACAGGTGGTATCGATTTGCATTTGTACAAACAAAAAAACTTGTATTAAAACAAAAAAAGTGCAACGAATATTGAAACTTTGTCCATTGAATGGCCGTGCCTAACCTTAAAATTAGTAAAACGCTACTAACAGGCCGTAACGTAACAGTTTTTTTTTTTTGTAAATTTTCTCTCTCTTCCTTTTTAACAGTAAATTTTGGTTTAATTGATTAGGTTGAAAGCGCAAAAAAAATGGTTTTCTGCTTTAAATAAGAGTAAAACTTAATTAAAAACCAACATAAGAGTTGCAAAAAAGTTGTAATTAAATGCGCAGCTCACCGATTCAAAAATCACAGACGGACAACTGTTGCAGTAGACGGATAAGCACCTGCTCGATCGTTTCCTTAAATTGTTTTTCCACCTTGCCTAAAGCAAGTTTATCCTCACTTACTAACTAGTAATTTAGTTTCTATTCTTTTTATATTTTTTGTGTATTATGTAAATATCAAACATAACCTTAAATCCTCCAGCCATCAGTTCAAAATGAACAGGAAAAAAAAATCTTACATCTCATCCGAGTCAGTGGCGACGGCGACGGCGGCGGCAGCTTCAGCTTCCGTGTTGCTGGTTTTGTTGTTGTTGTTGTTGTTGTTCGCCTCCTGCTTGGCCTTGATCTTGGCCTTGATTTTGGCAGCATGAGCAGCCAGCATAGTGGCGCCGGTGGCATCGGTGAGCAGCTCCGCACGAATCAGAGTGCTTTGTGCGTCCATGCAGTAGATGAGATCGTGAATCTGTTCGTTGAGCTCGCGTATCTCGATCTCTTTGTTGAGCTGATACTTTTTGAATGTGGCCTCAATGGAATTGTACTTGATGTGCCATTCGTCGACGTGCTTTTGCAGCGCCTTTGCAATGTTCCGCTCCTCGCCGTGAGTCTTGAACATCAAATTCAACCTGTTAGGATGAAAACACAGATTTTACAACAATAACCAAAAATAAAACACAAACAAACAAGTGACATAGCCCCAAAAACCTACCTAGCGTCAGACGATTGAAGCCTCTGTTCAATTGTATTCTTCTCCGACTGGTGTTTCTTCAGTGTATTTTCAATGGTACCATTGCGAATCTGCAAATCCTCCGTGTGGCCCTTCAAGTCACGCAGCTCCGTATCGAAGCGACTCTCCAGCTTCTCGAGTTTATCCTCGAAATACTCACGCTGCGCATCCAACTCGGTGGACAGCAGACGCGTAAAGTTCGCCTGTATTGTGCTCAACACCTTTGGCACAGCGGCGGCTACGCTCTCCGACTCCTCCAGCTGCGCCCGGTCGATGGGATTGTGCGGCACCAGGGTGCCGTCCACCTGATTCAACAGCAAACGATGTACGTACGTGTCGCCGGCATAGTCCCAGACGCGATTGGTGCCCACCTGCAGCGCGTACGTGTGCTCAGTCTTGCGAAAGTGGGCGGCCGCATGGCCGCCTTGGTAGCGGCCACAGCCTAGGTGGCCGCAAATCAGACATATCCACAGTTTGTCAGTGCATTCGCACTCCATGCACGCCGACTGGTCAATCAGTTCGGGCGTCTGTTCGTAGCGGCACACCGGACAGGTGGAGTCTGTCCATTTGGTTAAGCAGCTGCGATGGAATGAATGGTCACACTGGATGGTCAGTAGGCCCTCAATACCTTCGTCCATGCGCTCCAGACAAACTAAAGATACAAAACGGTGATTTGTTGGGAATGGCCCAAATGAACTAAATGCCAGGGAGCAGCCTTACCTGAGCATGTTGGTACTTCTGTGAAATTCTTTGGTGCTGACCCGTCCAGGCCCCATTCAACTTTGTGCACAAACACAACATGGCACAGCTTCTCCTCCAAACTACTGTAGGTGACACCGTTGTAAGTGCTGTAGAACTCCTTGGCGATGTTCACTTTGCGGAACCTGCACAATTGACCAAAAATAATCGACTAAATCAAGAAGGAGACAGCTTCATTCAACTTACTCTAGGAGAACCATGAAGCTGTTGGGATCCTCATCGCGGATGAAGCGAATGTGAAACAGGTCGCCGTGATATGGGGCGACAAAATTCAAGATGTCATGGCAAGACAGCGTCACCGGTACCGACAATAGGCACACCACTGGCGTAGCGATGCCGTTAATACTCACTTTGTTACTGCAAAATGCTGCATTAGAATCAAACCACCTTCCTCCTATCCAAAATCGAGACTTACTTGGCCTTGTAGAAGTGCACAACTCCCGTGGTAACCTCCACACGAGGATTACCAGTGGTAAAGTCAACCCAATCACTGGTGTCGCTCACATACTGCACCTCGTCAAACACGACATCGCCGAACTGTATCGGCGGATGCAGTGTCGGCGGCTGCAGCAGGCGCGGTATGGCACCGGTGGACTTTTGCGCCAGCACACCGCCGTCGTGCTGCTGTGACGGTTCGTTCTGTGACATGGTGGCCAGCAAAATGCCGCTGTCTTGTGTGGCAGCCGCCTCCGGCAGGATTTCTGTGTTTGTGTATGTCTGGATGTTGAGTTGGCGCAGTTCGCGGGCGCCGCGTATCTCCTTCAATACGTTCGAATGTTTGGGATGTGTCAGCTTGTAGAGATGCTCTTCCATATCACTCAACGCATAATAACGACCTTCAACAGAAATGATGGTGAGTGGCCTGTTTTTTTTTGTTCTAGCAAATATGATTTGTTCCCACCACTCAGGTGGGATTGCACGAATAAAAACTGTGTGACGTGGGTGTATTGGGCGTCAAGCCGCATGCGTCCAACCCTTTGACGCACTCAAACTGTTTGTGGGCAGAGGCAGGCTGATGGGGTGAGTGTGCAGGGAGTAGCTGGGATGGATCAGATTAGGTGGGTGGGTGGGGTGGTTTTTGTGGTGGAGAGAGAGAGAGAGACAGGTGCGATAACTTACGTGCTTCGTCGATGTTGGCGGCTGTTCGCTCGATCTCGATGCGAATCCAGAGTGGCGTCACTTTGTGCTGCGACATGGAAACACAAATACAACCGATTGGTATCGGCCACAAATGGAATGCTACCGACTGTCAATTGATATTTGATGTGTGAAAATGTGTGCTGGGGGTGTGTAGGTGTGTGCGTGTGTGTGTGTGTGTTTTAATTGAAATACCGCCTTACAATGCGTCCCAATCAAAGCAGGACACTTTGGCTTCACTATTCACTGTTAGTACTTGGGAATGCACTCAGTTGGCGTCACCGCGACCGAGAAGATTCTTCAGCGAAATTTCTGCACAATCAAAACTCAAGAAATGGGATGCCATTTGCTGTACTTGTCCCTTTGTGTGTTTGGCCAAAATCTATTAATCTGCGATAGCTGATTGAGATATAGCTAACTGAAACTGTTAAATGTGTGTAGAAAACACATATGTCTTTCGCAGGACAGGGTGTTTCGGTTTCCTTTTGATGTTCGAAACGTGATCTCCTTGCCCGAAACATATCTAACAATCTTTTTTTTTTAATCTAAGTTATTTATTATTATAAATGTATTTATAGATTTTTGAAAGTTAAAAAACATTCACTTTTTTATTTAAATTTTTTTTTTTAAATCATTTCAATAACAATTTTTTTTTGTTTATTGCAAACAAATCCTTACTTGGAAAAGAGCTCTTCCTCAGCAGCTAAAAAACAGGATTAGTCGTTAATTATGTTATTTAATCGCACTTATCCAGAAAATTGAAAAGTAGCTGAAGTTGTTCCAATACGAAAACCCAATTATCCAAAAGAAGGGAGGTCAGACCCATCTCTCCTTCATCCTGCATGGGTAAAATGTGTAGAAAAAATAAAAAGGAAAAGACCTGTGTGATTTCTTAACAAGTGACGTCCTACAACACGTCCTTCCATACAAAAACCACGTCACAGTAGCTTGTAATTTACTTTGAAAAAGCATTTGATCGAATTGGAGTTCATATCGTACTGCAAGAACTTGGATCCTGGAAAGTCGGCCCAAAGATCCTGGGTTTCGTAAGTCAACTCCGAAACTTATCCAATGAAATCCCACGGGGCTCTCCTGTTTTCGTAGCTCTCATTTGTATAGCATTCGATCAGCTGAGCAAAACTATAATCAAGACTAAACTGGTTTTCGAAGATGAAATGTTATTTATTTCCCTCAATTGGATGGAAATGTCAAGATTGTCTTTTTTTTTTTCAACAATCCTTAAAGAAAATTATTACAACCGATTTTGTATTCCTTCCTTAACGATAAAATCACGTGTTTAGTCCTTCATTTTTTAAAATCTTTGATGCACAAAAATCAAATGACGCAACAACCAACTTGTTTGGGGTGGAAAGTTAAGGGTGGCGTTGAAATGTCCTTTATTGTAATTCTGAAACAAATTAAATCATTTATTTTTTTATTTCCTTAAAACACAAAAATCAAATGACGCAACATTCAACCTGTCTGGGGTGGAAAGTAAAGGGTGGCGTTGATATGTCCTTTATTGTAATTCCGAAACAAATAAAATCATTTATTTTTTTATATCCTTAAAACACAAAATTCAAATGACGCAACATTCAACCTTTCTGGGGTGGAAAGTAAAGGGTGGCGTTGAAATGTCCTTTATTGTAATTCTGAAACAAATAAAATCATTCATTTTTTCATATCCTTAAAACACAAAAATCAAATGACGCAACATTCAACCTTTCTGGGGTGGAAAGTAAAGGGTGGCGTTGATATGTCCTTTATTGTAATTCCGAAACAAATAAAATCATTTATTTTTTTATATCCTTAAAACACAAAATTCAAATGACGCAACATTCAACCTTTCTGGGGTGGAAAGTAAAGGGTGGCGTTGAAATGTCCTTTATTGTAATTCTGAAACAAATAAAATCATTCATTTTTTCATATCCTTAAAACACAAAAATCAAATGACGCAACATTCAACTTGTCCGGGGTGGGAAGTAAAGGGTGGCTTTGAAATGTCCTTTATTGTAATTCTGACACAAATAAAACCGTAGCAACTGTTTATGTCTACAAAGTTGGCCAAACGAATTTCTAAGGAAGCCCCACAATTCAAAAAACATCGTCAAAGGATCAAAGGACATTTAAGTGTAAAAAGAACACGCGTCTTTTACAATTCTTTAAATACAAGAATAACGGCTCCTTCAAAACAAAATGGTTTGAGTTGAGTCACATAACTAAAGTCTCATCTTAAGAACAATCAGAAACAATTATATAATAATATATTATATATATTATTATATAATTACAATCTAAAGAACAAAGGTGACCATAACGTAAAGATCGGAGGAAAAGCCTATAAGATTGAAAAACTACTTGAATCGACTGAAAATCCGATGGAGAAGGAAGAAGAGAATATTGTTCAAATTGAAGCAGCGAGACAATGAAGAACAGGTCCAGAAATCTTGGAAAGTCTTAAACGAGCCGAGCAGTTTTCCCGACGACAAGATGGTGTCATCAGTTGGAGAGGAGCAGCCTTTCGTTGTTATGTCCTGGAAGCAGGATCATGGAAAAACACCAAGACGACGACTTTTATAAGAAATTCATTTGCTTATTAGCTAATCCTAATTTTTTATCGAATTTTTGTAAAGATGCTCATCTAATATTTGTCTAAAGATTGACTAAGACATTGATCTCATCCATTAATAAATTATTAACAAACCTGACATGTGTGATTTTCTTTTTGATGTAAGATTTAAGAATACTTAGACCGATTTCTTTACAGAAGTTGAAAACATATCTTTTCGCCATCAATAAATGATAAAGTTTCTTAATTGCATTAGGGCGATGAAGATGCTCTAAATGTTTATTCCTTTTCATTTTTATCATAATTCTTACAAAGGACGGCATTCGAGAGATAAACTTTAGGTTAAAGTACCAATTACAATTATAACCTACAAACAAACGAAAACTTATTGAAATAATTCAATTCCCGTTGATGTTCTTACATAAATCACAAATTTAACAATAACATTATAACATTTAATTTGTGTAATTGTATTGGTAAATCTTATCTTGTCGTCTAAGTTGCTTAATTGTTAAATTTAATCTTTGACTTCATATGCAAAGTCGTAAAAGTTTTGTTAACAAAACAAAAAAATCATTAAAGTAGTTTTATGTAATACCTTAAATTAACAATGTAGAATCTTTCAGAAATACGTAAGAAGTTTATCACATGAAGGAGTTGAGGGAGAGGGTCTGAAGAAAACAGCAAAATTAGTTTGTGCTAGATGTTGTGTGTCTGAGAGTCTGACATGGCCGGCCATTTCAGAACTCATCATGAAAACTCTGCGACGTGTCAATCATCTTGGAGACGATGAACGTCTTCGAGTTGCTGAGCACCTCGCGCAGCGTCAACTTCATGTCCTTATTGACATCGGCCAAATTGAAGAGGGTGGCCGCCTCCTGCAGTGCGTATCGCGGATGCTTCGGGTCCACATACGCCAGCAGCTCAGCACGGTCCGCCAAGCCGTCATGATTGCGATCAATCAGCTTCTTGAACTCCTCCTTGCGCTCCTCGATCGTCTTCGAGATGGTCGACGTGCGCCAGCGCTCATCAAAATCATCGGCCGCCACATTCGAGAACTCCTCAATGGTGAGATGATCGTCACCGTTGACATCGAACAGACGCAACAGATCATCCACCAGACTCAGCAGATTGGCGGTGCTGGACTCGGGATGGCGAAACGACAGGAACTCGTCCAGTGTCAGGCTGAACGGATCGGAACGAGCTGCCTCCGCCCACAGGGCTTTGTCCTTCATGATTTCTTCTGCGAATCAACCGTTATTTTAAAAGGGATTTCCAATTGTATGGCTATGGCTTGGGTTTACCTTTAGCTTTGCGATTCAACTTTGTGTGACGCTTCTCGTTGTGCTGCTGGATGTAGTCCTCATCCAGGCCACGCTCGCGCAGAAAATACGCGTGATACTCATCCCAGCTGATGAGGCCGTCACGTGGCGACAGGTCGATTTCGGCGAACGTTTGTGGATTCATTTTTATTGCCATGTCAATGTGGTCGCGAATTTTGCCATTTATATATCTGGCCAGCTCCTGTATGGACAACGTGCCGTCTTTGTCTAAATCAGCCCTAGAAATTTCAATGGCAGGGAGGGGTAGGTGGGTAAATTACATCAATTAGCTGTAGCTTGATTTGTCACATTGCACAGGTGTCAAGAAACAATTGTCAAGATTGCAGAAAGAGAATTGAAATGGTTGGTGTACTCACTTGCCAAAGGCCAGCTTCAGTAGATTACTTCCATCAATGGTATTGGACAGGATGACCGTCTCCATTGGTGGAGGTATTTGCTTCAAGTCGCCACCATTGCCCAGCACAGAGCCGGCGCTATTGTCCAGCACTTTAATGCCCGGCAACATGCCGACCAGACTGTCGTGATCCATCAAGTTGTCGGCTTCTTTCAGTCGCATCTGGTCATCGTCCATCAATTGGCCGCCGGTGGACTTTAGCGGAAATGTGATCCGCAGTATCAGCAGAATGAACAGCAAGTAGAAGAGAAACGGCAGCATTGTTGACCATCGTGGCACATTAATGGAGCGCAGGCAATGGATTAGGCGCATCTTGGGCGCTGTACTGCCCGCTTCAACCAAACTGGTTGTCCCACACACAATCACATCAATCGATTCAGTAACGGCAATCGGCTGTCATCTGTCATCAGTCAATTTGTGAGGTGGGATTGGCCGGTTTTGGAAGTGTTGAGCGTCGCAAAAGTGAAAGTAGACAACTTGAAGCACGCACTTCTATCCAAATACCAAAGCAAAATGACGCACACCAGCGTCTTTCTCTATCTGCTGCCAACTGGTAATTCAATGGATAGAGCTTCACGAATCCAAGATCACAACAATAAACACACACAATATGGAAATAGGGACGAAACACATCGATTTTTCACAGGCAAGCAAGGAGCGACTCTGTTGGTGCGTTTATCCGCTGGATGTCATGTGGCAGTCGTTTTGGCTGGCCCAGACGCAAAATGCCTGCCAGCGGCGAATTCATGCAAACTGATCGACTTGGACACGACACTTTTTATTGAAATTACCACTTCTTTGGTAAACCAGCGTTAAGACGTTTCGATGCACGGCAACTTTTGTGCGGTGTGTGTGCGACTGTGCGTCGAATCAGCGACTTTCACTGCGCTCATGTGCCACATATGTATAGTATTAGATGAGATAGTGCAATGGATTTCGGTGGCGGCTGTATAGTTTGTATGCAATTTGCAACGGCGCGCATCCAATTCGACGCAGTGCCACAATGTGACCATCGAAAGTTGTGGGGTCCGCATCCTGGGAGAGGCTGATCCTGTTTTCGAACGTAAACTGTTTTTTTCCTCCCTCAATTGATTGGGAATATCAAGATATTTCTAAAGATTTCCTTTTTTTTTGTTTTTCATTAAAATCCTTTTCGGCAAATTTTTATCCTTAATATCTAGCGCCTTTTTGTGTACAACAATCCTTGATGAAAATTATTTCAACAGATTTTGTATTTCTTTCTTAACGATAAAAACATGTGTTTATTCATTCATTAATTAGTTTTTTGTATCCTTAAATCACAAAAATCAAATGACGCAACATCCAACTTGTTTGTGTGGAAAGTAAAGGGTGGCTTTGAAAAGTCCTTAAATATTATTCTGAAACAACTAAAATTCTTCATTTTTTTATATTCTTTAAACACAAAAACCAAATGACGCAACAACCAACTTGTTGGGGGGGAAGTAAGGGGTGGCTTTGAAATGTCCTTTTCCCAATTATTCTGAAACAAATAAAA